>JAUMHL010000014.1:5382546-5393674 GCA_032362345.1 Sandelia bainsii
TTTGAACGGAGAGCTGCTGTAACATGCCAAAATAATTTCCCTCTGGGATGAATAAAGTTTTTTGAATCTTGAATCTTAAGACTGGACATCTGTTGCTGATTCCCATTGTTCTGATATATGTAGTGTGCTATAGCTTAAACGTGTTAGGCTGTTGGTGCAGATCTTGTAGTCCCCCACTAAGCCATGGTCTCAACATTATGCAAAGAAACAGAAGCAATTGATACAGAAGAGCTCTGGCAAGTTCTCAGAGATACTTCTGCCTACCTGCCAGGTACCTTGAAAACCTAGGAGAATTAGCTTTTGTTATTTAGCCTACTCCAACTGCTAGAAAGGGGTGGATAAAATAATAGAAACACACAGCCTATCAGAATACCACCCCACAAACCACACCAATAAAAATGAATTAACATTTAAAGTTGAATCAGCCATGTAGTCTGTTTTATTTTTGCAAATATAATAAACCCGGGGTGTGTGTGTGTGCGAGGGACGCCCAAAAGGGGGCGCGCTTCCCAAAGAGCCTTTTTCCACAGTCAATGAAACGGACAAAGATTATACGAAGAGTTCAAGATAATACATTTCGTATAGGTTTAATTTACTTACACAGGCACCCTAGAGTTTATGCATGTGGATATAAACAGTCTAAACCATTTAATTAAAAGAATAAATCAAGTCGCACGTTGGAAGGACCTTTTTTTTTCTTTTAAAGCTGATATTTGAGTGAGAGCGTCTCAAAGCGAAACCGGAAGTGCGGGGAAGTGACTCCTCTCGCTTCCGAACGACACTTCCTGGTCTGGCCCATGGTGTGTGGGGCCCCCCCACTGTACGTTTCCTAAGTCGGAGAACCTGACAGCCGCCGTCGTACAGGACCAAAGGCCGTAGAGGGTTGCAGTCATGTCGGCAGCTGCTTCGGGGACCAGCAAGGCGGCCCACGGCGATGCGGGCCTGAAGAAGAAGAAGGGACCCGGAGCCCTGGCTACGGCCTACCTGGTCATTTACAACGTTGTTATGACAGCGGGGTATGTAGCGTGTTTCCTCCTGCTAACGCTGCGGTGCTGGAGCATGTGTGTGTTTGTCTGCTGCTGAGCAAGAGAGCTCAGAGGAATTGGAGAAAGATTTATGTTTTTTGGAGTATTAACCTGCTTGTTTTGCTATTATTAGAAACACGCTAGTATAGTCTGTAGTGAAATAACTTTAAATTAGCTTCGCAGTGTCCATTGACTTATACAGATTAACGTTACAACCACCTGGCGTGCACTTCAAATGTGACTGACTGGACGCCATACTACATAATAAAGAAATTTAAAAACAGATGGTTTACTTTGTGCGCTTAGTATTTATTTACACCAGAGAGTGAGGGTTTTAGTTTTGCAAATGACAGAAACAGCCATAACTTCCATTGACTACTTGCCATACATTTAAAAAGTAGTTATGTTAAGCGATGAATGCAAAAATCTGTGTGTGTGTGTGTGTGTCTTTTATTGCACTGAATTTTAGACTGTTGCACAATTGAATGGTGGCAGTTGTTTGCTCACTGTTCCAACCAGTTAGGTCGCATTGTATCTTGCTCAGTACTGGTGGGTCATACAGTAGTTGCTTTGTATTGAGCACAAGCTGGGATGTGGTGCACACACATTTTCGCTGTTAAAACGCAGAGTCTACATTCAGATGCTGCTGCTGCCAGCTAAGCAGACCCACTCAGTTTCTGCTAAAGTGGTATAATTTATATTCATCACTCCCTCTGACTGAGACTGAGATATGCAATCTCACAGTTTGTACCTCCACCAGCTCTGGTGCAGCTTACCTCTGACCTGTCTGTGTAATGCATTAAATTATTATGATAACATATGTGTTACTGTATGTGGTGAAACCCTTATCAGGCAACGATTCTGGCCCAATGTGAACTTTACACCTGTATTGCAAAAAAAATGCAACTTCTGATCTGGTCAGGAGATGGTTGGTTAGTGAAATTACGTCAACATTAATGTCTTATGATATGTCAGCATGATTAATATAGTTGCCCTATATTAGGCAAGTGAATAGATATGTGTCAGCATTTGTATATATGCGGTGGGAAAAATAAGTTTGTAAGTTTGCAGTTAACAGTTTCAAGTTTAATATAGTAAACAATATTGTTTTTAAAATCTTTATTTAAAGAAACTGTATAACTGAATTTCAAGTTAAGCTTGTGTTAAAAATGCATTGTTGAAATGTATTTACTTTATACTACAATTCTTGGTAATTAAGTTGCACAACTTTACAATATCCTGCCACAGACATATATATTTGTAACTTTATAATGAACAAATCAGCCTGGCCATAATGTTATGTAAAAAAAGATGTTGGGCTGTAAATTGATATTTCTTAGTGTCTGTAGATTGTTACTTAAAAAAATCAGTATCTGAGGGTCGCTTGTCTAAATACAATTTAACATTTTTAATACAGGGACATTCTAATACTCCTTAAGCTTGATATTTATCTTGGCTCTACAGATACAGACAAACAGGGAGTGGGATATTGCACTTTTATTGCTGAATTCTTTATTTAAACTCACACAGATTTCTGTTTCTCTGATAACATCGTCTGGTAGATCTTTTGCAATGTAATGTGACCCCCCCCCCCCCCCTTTGCTCTCCAGGTGGCTGGTGATAGCTGTAGGTCTGGTCAGAGCTTATCTGGCCAGAGGAAGCTACCATGGGCTTTACTACTCCATAGAGAAGCCTCTGAAGTTCTTTCAGACTGGAGCTATTCTGGAGGTGAGATAAGCACAAAGTGTTAGGCAGTACTGATAAAACCACAATATATTTCATTAATCACAGTATTTCCTGTATATATCAAGCAGCAACATAAGACAACTATGATTTTCAGCTCACAACCTCCGGTTTAAATATGCAGATAATGGGACGCAACAGTTAAATTATTCTGAATAATCTGTCAATATGTTTTTTTTTAGCTTTGGATTAACCTTTTATTAAAGTATTTTATTTAATTATTTTACTGCAGTATTGATGACTACACTGTAGATACATCTATCAGTAAGCAGTCAGCTAGAGTTAATAATTTGTGGAAAACCACTGTGAGGATGTCGGTGTCTGTGTTTCATTAGTGGATAAATAAATCAGCTAATTTTTTGTTTACTTACTAATAATTCAGCCTGTTTCGCCTGCTAGAAAAATCCTATCAGTGAAAGCTTGGCTCAGTCTTTCAAGGATTCATGTGTGGATTTATAGAGACATTAAGTGGCACAGGCCCAATATCTGTACAGTGTCTTCTATGGCCACTGTTACACATCAGTTTAGTAACCTACATGCCTGACCACACTGTTAAAGGCACGGAGCCAAACAATATTTTGGAATTTTATTATGGGTTTTAGTAAGATTTCAAATTAATAAAGCTATAGTCTGGCTGGAAATTACACCATTCAATAACGTCTCCTGTTGTTTTTCCAAACAGACTTGCAAAACTAGACGAGAGTTATCTACTTCCCTCTGTGTGTTGAGAGTGCTCATACACACACATACTGTACAAATACTGACACACACGTGTGTAGTGCATAGGCTAAGTACTGTAAGGTGTTTCAGTGATACTGTCCAGACACACTGTAGCTCAGTGATCCTATATAGCCTGAGCACAGACTGAATACTGCAGGTGCTGTCATATTTAGTCAGCATTAACATTGTTTTGGAGAATTCGTCTTTACTGACAAATTCAATTTATTATTTAGGAATACTAAATCCGTTTTTGTGTTATAGAGATTTACACACTGAAAAAACAAGCATAATTGTACAACATACATCCAAATGCAAAATGACTTCAATGAAAGTTAAGATATACATATGAGTAAAAATAAACTGTCCTGGGCTCCACTTCCAGGAGCGTACTGAGTAATTATCTGTGATCTTTTCCTTTCACAGATACTGCACTGTGCTGTAGGTGAGTTTCTCTTCAGCCTCCACCCTCATCTCCACTGCAAAACCTCAGTACACAAATTTTTATATTTTTTAAATATAAATTCCACATATGTCCATTTTAAATATGAGTATAAAGAACTTAGTTTCAATATACCTTCACTTCAGTTACGACCAATCAGACTGTCTTGTGTGGAATTATAACTTACTAAAATTAAACCAGAAACACTGACAGGCATTTTAAAGAAAAAAACATGGAGCACAAGCTTTGATACAGTGAAGGAGTTCTCATTAAATTGTTTGATGATTATCAAAATCATGTGAGTTATATACTACGGCCTTTACATTCACCAGGTCCTAGCCTGACCACGTGTGTATACAGTATAAGGTCCTGCAGTTCAGACTTCATGTTAGGACAAAACATCAGACCATGAAGTTCAAGGAACTCTCAGAGATAAGTAACCTCATTGATAAAAACCATGGAGCTACATACATAGATCAAGGTAAGGGTATAAAACCCTGAGTGTTTTCAGGAGCACAGTGGCAGAATGAAAGAAGTTTGGAAACATTAAGATTTCTTCTAGAGTTGGGTGTCCAGCCAAACTGAGTAACTGGTCAAGAAGGTCCTTGGTTGGGGAGGTCACTCTTAGAGAAAAGTCCTCTGCAGAGATGGAAGAACTTGTCAGAAGGATGATGACCCAAAGCATGCAGACAAGACCATGTTGAAGTGGCTCTGACTGTCCTTGTGTCACCCTGCTAAAGCCCACACTTAAACCCCATAGTACATCTTTGGAGGGACCTGAAATGGGAAATCACACACACTTTCCATCCAGTCTGATGGAGCCTGAGAGAATCTGCCACGAAGAATGACATAAACTGCCCAAATCCAGGTGTGGAAAATACACATTGGCAATTTTATCCAGTTAATATTAAATCACAATACTTTCTGAAACCACTGTAAAGACAACAAGATCACCCAGGTTGTTAATCACAGTATGACTTATAACTTCCATTCACCACACATTCCTTATTTATGAGTTCTTTTGTTGCTACTTTTTTCTAGGTAAATCCTGTGCATCCCCCTGGTTTGTGAGGTTTCATTTAAATCCTCGCTATCAGTCACATCTTGCACAACCAGTTTGACTGTTTGTGTTATATATGTATCTACACAAAACTTTAGATTTCCAGCTGACATTGGGCATGTTTGAGGTTGAGTGACGGTGTTATTACAGGTCTGTTTGCAGATCATTGTGACGAAGCAGACCGTAGTGGCGATAGCTTAAATGATTATTTTGACAGGTCACAATGCAATGATGACTCATCAGATTGTAATTTGTAAATACAATGTGCAATAAATGCAATTTGACAAACAGAAGCTTTTCATGTTTCAAGTGCCAAAGAGGGAGTCAAGAAGCTGTTTGCTGTTGTGGTGTTAATGTGATGAGGAGAGAAGGCTCTTGCCACGCTGCGGTTCATAGTCCATTCTCTTCATTATCTGGGGTTTGAAGCTCGAGCTAGTTGACCTTTCCCACTGCAGACGTGCTCCCTGCAGCTGCCGTCCTCTCAGAGTGTGCACACTCAAACACACACACACACGCCAAGCTCTAGGTTCCTACCTACTGGTGAAAGAATGGCATTGCATCAGAATTTATCTGTGGATGTGGATCTGAGAGCTTAAATAGTGCCTCATAAAAAAATTTTTTTAAATTTGAGAGACTCTATTTAATAGTCTTATAAGAAATGCAGCTTTACTTTTGTGTTGCTTCTATTTGATTTTCCAATATCACTTCCAGTATATTATGCTTTTTTTTTCTTAACGTTTTTTAAATGCTCCATGTTAAATCTAGTTTTATTATAACCCATTTTAAATGAATGAATTACAATACATACATGTTTTATTGTTTAATGATATAGAAAGAAACATTTAACTCCAGAGGCTCTCGTAGGCAATTCCCCAGAAGCGAAAGATGAGCAACAAAGCAGCAACAGAAAAAGTGTGAAGTTAGATTGAACAATAGTAATTAATATTGCTGTATCAGTATCACTTTGCCCTGATACCTACATTCTGGTTATTTAAATGAAGTTGCTACAAGGTCTTTCTGTTGTTTTTTAAAAGTTATATGAAATGACAAGTTTGCAGCTTTGTAATTGCAGTAAGTTACAGTATTTACTGTGGATCAACTACGTTTGAACAAAATGTTGTTCTTTTAGTGAGAATGGTCCCACGGTGGATACTGATCCAGTGTGTCAGAGCTGGGCATCAGATGTTATAATTTTCATTAAGTTGTTAATTAATTGGTTAATTATTGATTAACGTGGTGGTTAATTTTTTCAGGGAATTTATTGTGTTGTCTTTCGTTTCATATCGCAGGAATTGTACCATCCTCTGTGGTTCTGACTGGATTTCAGGTCATGTCCCGAGTCTTCCTTACATGGGCCGTCACACACAGCGTCAGGGAGGTAAGATGATTTTTCTCTACATTTGATACACACTTAAAAACATAAATCGGTCTTGCATTATACAGTCTGATTTACTGTTTGCCCTGTTAATAGATTGGAGCGGAATAAATATGTAAGTAACATCAGATGGTCTTCTTGCAGGAATGAACCTGCTGAATGTACAAGTAAATAATATATATTTAGTGTTTATATTGTGTTTTCTGTGAGCGTGTTGTATGATGCTGTACTGACAAGCTGTTCTCTCTTTCCATTTTACGTGAATGTGTGTAAATGCATATAGATTATGAGTGTATGATAAGAAGTGTGCTTTTCTTTTTAACATTTTATTTGCATCAATTTTAACCTAATATCTGGGGATAGTGACTAGCGGCCTGCAGTGTGTTCTGATCTCTGATCTCTGAGCATCTGAAACAAACAACCAAGCATGTTTCTGTGATAAAAAAAAACCAAGATGAGCCTGCCACAGAGTAACTACCACAGCATGTTCATCTGTTCTCCTCCCATCGTCCTTTTGTGTGTGTTTTTGCAGGTGCAGAGTGAGGACAGCGTGCTGCTGTTTGTCACAGCCTGGACCGTCACAGAGATCATCCGCTACTCTTTCTACACGTTCAGCCTGCTCAATCACCTGCCATACCTCATCAAATGGGCAAGGTAGGACACCTTATCAGAGCAGGAGACTTTGGTCCTAAGTCTACCTGCTCAAAAACATGGCTGAATAAGATTAGATTATTTGATAAGAGCCAGATCAAACATTGCTTGTTGAAAACTGAATAAATAAATAAATTGTCAGTTGGGCTGAAATGGCTAGTTGTGAAACTGTTTCTTCTGTGAAAAACAAGATTTTATCATATTTACACCATTGTGGACTGAAAGTGATGATGATTATGATTATGTTATTAATACTTAAGTAGTGAAAAAATGCCCATCATAATTTCATAAGTTCAAAGTAACGTGTTAAAATAGTTTTTCAACAGATCCATATCTATATATCTAGATATCTAGATATATATATCTAGATAAATATATGAGAAAACAGTTTTATGTCATTAATGTTGTCTTCAACAGATGTTGAAGACAACATTAATTACTGATATATTTTACTTTGTTAATACTCATAATTTGTGTGTTTATGCTCTGTAGTGCAGTGTATTTTGGATGGTTAGCCAAACAAAACAGGAGATGTTATAGTGAACTCAACTGTCCATAGAAACACTGTAGTTGTAGTATTGAATATTAACTAAACTCAGGTGTTTGTATTGGTACCAAACATTTTACTACCAAAAATGTAAGGATATTTATATGGAATATTGTCAATTTCTAATCTGACTGATCTCACTAAATTGTAATCGATTGTATTATCAGTGTTTAGTTTTAGAAAAGTAATTTTTCTTGTTACTATTTACATCACTTGTGAAAAGGTTAAGGAGGTGTATATATATATATATATATGTATACATACATAGATACATACATACATACAACACTGTTACAGGAATACTGTAAGTAATATTACCGTCACAGCAGCACATTAATCCCAACACTGATTATTTATCATCAAGCCTACAATAAATCTTCTGCTGTTTCATATCTAATGGGATTCGTCTGCATCTACAACCAGGGCAACAGTTGTTAAGTGCCTACCTCCCTGCAGTCTTTGTTTCTAGGTAGCAAATGAGACCGTCGCTATATTGGTAATCGACTTTCAGTTTGGCAGAGAGACAGAAAAATTGGCTGTGCACCCGTGGAAAATTTGGTGAGGGATCACAGAAAGCAGTCGCTGGGTTTGGCATGGTACTTTAAAAAGAGACAGAACATTTTATTTTCTGTCTTTGATGTTCATTCTTGCTGCAGAAGAAACAGAATTCAGTGTATCTCTCATGTTTAATTTCAGGCTTTCTCCTCTTTCCCATCAAAAAGCTTGATCCCTCAAGAGTCCTATGATTCAAAAATTTAGAAGCGTGGCAGAGGCAGTGTTTGATTGTTATTTACATTCTTGAACTTGAATAGTTAGAATGGACTCCAAGTCTTTACTTGCACAGTTATGGGGTTTAAATGTTCTTCCATTGCAGCGATTTGTCTCTGTTTTAGAAAATGTTTCACTTGAATCTTTGCCTACTTGAATTACTTTCTCTCTCAGAGCCTGAGCAAACAGTCCTCATAATCCTCCACTTTTTCTTGAAGATTCGAAAAATGGTTCTGGTATTGCCTCTCTCTCATGCAGGTACACCTTTTTCATTGTGCTGTATCCCATGGGAGTGACAGGGGAACTGCTGACCATCTATGCAGCGCTGCCGTACGTGCAGAAGACAGGACTCTACTCTGTCACTCTCCCCAACAAGTACAACTTCTCTTTTGACTACTACACCTTCCTCATCCTCATCATGATCTCCTACATTCCTCGTAAGTCAACAATCAGAATTTGCTAAACATAACGCCACAATGATACTGTGCCTCCCATTAGACTTTGTTTTAAATTAAATATACAAAGTTGCATTGCATGTACCTGAGAAAATAAGAAATTGAAACATTTTCTTGTAACTTCTTTGTTTTCTTTTTGTTGATTACTTCAATCATTTGTGTATCTCACAATTACAAGAAATCTGATAACTACAATATCAGTGTTTTATTTGCATGGATTTGACTGTGTTTATTTACCTTGAATGTTCCAACCACGCAGACATAAGCTGTAACTACTCTCGTGGATCTTTCATTGATGCCTTTTTGTAATGTTGCAACCTATAGCAGCATTAGTCTTGCATTAGTACAGGTCCCTTTGCATCTTTCGCTGACTGTATGCAGCAATGCCAATCAAACACACCTTAACAGTCATCAGTATGTGAGAATTACAGGACAAGTGATGTCAATAATTTGTATAATGAAATATGTTCTCAGGTTCTGTTGATCCACCTGCTGCTGTAGTTTGATGTAAACATTTCTCATTTGCTTACTGACCTTCTTTCGCCTTACCCCAGTCTTCCCCCAGCTTTACTTCCACATGATCCGACAGAGGAAGAAGGTGCTGGGCCACGCAGAGGACTACAGCAAATTGGAGTGAGCCGAACGGCACTCTTAGAGATCGGATGAAGGGGAAAGAAACCAAAAAAAGCAACAAAAGAAGAACAAAATCACGTCTGCTAATTGAAACACAGAGCCTGACCAATCTTCAAACTGCCACAACTGACCTGGCAGATGATTCAATTATCAAACAACTTAACTTTTTTCTTTTTTCCAGCTGTTGTCTCGGTTGTATAAAACCTCACAAGTCATGAACGAACTGGTGTTATTTTCATGTTGTTGTTTTTTTATTTATGAACAAACGGCACTTACTTTTGTATAGCCAGAGAGCTTGCAGCTGTAAAGAAACTGTATTTGGGCTTGGATACAGTTGAGCTGCCATCTGAGCAGTGAGCAGAACTCGGTCAGAAGAGAGCATTAAACTGATGATGCACTGATAGAATCGATAACCTCCTTTTAAGTAACACTATAGAAAATCCCTAATAGACACGTCACCTCCTCATGGCTTGTGTTTTTGTCTTTCAAGAGGCAGTTTTCCTTTACTAGGATGTAGAAAGAATAATGAGAAGACTAGTACTGAAGTAGGTTATGTGTCAGTTTTTGCATCTACAGTGTGTTTGTTGGTACGAACTATGGTCCAGATTTGTAAGTTTCTTTGTTTTCTTTCATTCATTTCAGTGAAAACTCTGATCACATTCCTGATTTAGTCCAATAAACCTTTTTTTCATTCTGTGCTTGCATGATTTTTGCTCTTGTGCTAGGTGCTGTTTGTCTGCTGTTTGCTCAGGTGTAATTTTGACATGTCACTTGTGTTCTTATTGGTCTGACACTGAGCAAGTTGACTCTTTAAAAGCTTGTGTCTTTTGATTTAACTCTTAAGAGTAGCCAGTAGAAGGATGAAAATACTAGTCATGTTTTTCCTTCACACATCCATCCAAGTTAGCAAACATCCCTCATCTCTTCATGTGATTGCCTTTTCAATCATTTATCTATTAAAAATGACTAATTTTAGCATTTTTAGCTCCTTTGAAGTGATATTTTGTAAGTCGTCTATATTAAAATGTGCATTTTGTTAATGCTTTACTAAGATTGCAGTCATCAGTCTTCTCCCCACTACTAAGTTATTAGGACTCTCTAAGAAGTTATAAGTAATCGGTGTGACTTATAAATGAGATGCCAAAATCTTTCCGTTACAAGACGACACTTAAGACATCACAACAAAGTAGCAGCATAATATTTGCTCATTGTTTTGTAGTGTTACGCTTGTGACTTTTTGAAGTTGAATTTTGTGTGGCTCAGTTGCAGAAATAGTAACTTAAAAACAGGTTGAAAATATTAGTTTACTGACATCTTTTAGTCATAATCTTCTATGTCCTGTACATTTGTTTACCTTTTCGGCAAAGCAAGAACTTCAACCACTTGAGGTCAGCAAAAACATAACTTTCAGCTTAAGTTACTATTTTAAATAGTTTGTTTACCCAAATTAAAAAGATATTTTTTGACATATATTTGCTGGTATATAAACAGATTGTTTTGAATTTGAAATACCCAATCTCCTCTCTGAGATTTCTACTTTCTGAGATTTCACTTTCTGCCTCCACGACAGTACATGAGAGTGAATACAAATGTGTTGCTATGCTCACATTAAAATATACAACTCTGGAAAAAACTAAATTATCAGTTTCTCTGATTTTGCTATTTAAAGGTATATGTTTGAGTAAAATTAACATTTTTGTTTTATTCTATAA
>JAUMHL010000014.1:5400475-5412729 GCA_032362345.1 Sandelia bainsii
TTTTTCACGATTTGACCTTGTTGGAAATTGTTTTTGGACATATATGATGGTATTACTATAGGGTTTTCATTGTCATGCCCTAGGTGACCTTGATGTGGGCAGGAGGATCCAGGAGTCAAACCACTGATGGACAACTGCTCTACCATCTGAGGCACATCTGCCCAAGTATATTTTAGATATTTGTATTACTAAAACTCTGTGGTAACAGTTTGGGGAATGGCTTTCCATATTTCAGCCTGAGAATACGCCCACGTACAAAGGTAGGTCCATAAAGAAATTGTTTTCTCAGTTTGTTGTGGAAGAACTTCACCGACCTCAAACTCATCCCACACCTCTGGGATGAACCGAACCAGCCAGACCTGATCACCTATCAGTGGTCGACCACTTGTATGAATGTGAACAAATTCCTCCAAAATCCAGTGGAAAGCTAAATCTTTAAAGAGTTAAAGCTTCTGTTGCAGCATTTTTTGTAGTGTTCAAAAATCACATATGGGTGTAATGTTTGCGTGGTTTGGGTGTTCACATACTTTGGACATTTAGTGTAAGTGTGAAGTTACTTAAGCTGACAAAGAAATTTATTTTTTCTCTGAAATGCAGTGAATAATCAGATGAAACAAGACAGTCTCAAGTAAAGTAGAAGTAAACCCTAAAGGTGTACTCAAGTAACTGCACTTTGTTATTCTCCACCATTAGATAATGTTGGGAAAAAAAGAAAAATGAGTGATCAGATTTCCCAACTTAAGCTGTTTTCCACTTCATCTGTTTTTGTGTAAGTTTAACATGGTTGGATCTCCACTTCCTTGTATAATTCAACAGCAAATTGTGTAAGGGCTCTGCAAAAAAGAGCAAACAAACAGGCAGTCATAAGACTAGCAGAGAAAATAAGTTGCACAACTTGAATCAAAATAAATTTGTATCTGATTTATATCAGAGTTCCCTTTTTAAGGGAGAACAGTACTGAATGGGAGCTCCTGTTCTCACTAGTGTTTCAGGCTTGATGAATTCCAAAAGGGGCAAATAGAAATCAGCAAACACATGAGGCCTCTTGTCACATGCCTCCAATTTACATTTATTAGCACACAATGTGAATTTCAATGAGAGAAATGCTCTTTTTTTCTGTATGTATTCAGGCCCCAGACTGCCAGTCCCACTCAATCACACAACTTACCACATTTTCTTTTCTCCTACAGAGTCTTGATAAGCTGTTGTCCTGACCACACACACACCTTCATGTTCTAGGTGAGCAAGCAAACAAGCAAAGATATAAATGATGAACCATTTAGTGTATAGAACATCACAACTGCAAAGTTCAAGTAGTACAAATGTAACACAAAAAACAGTAGACAAGGGAAAGTTGCAAATAAATGATCCCTCCCTTTCAAGTTGAGGATATATAGTTGCTATATCCAACTATATAGGAATGACTTTGTTGTTGGACCTCACTGAGAGAAAGTCTAAGTGTGTGTGTGCGTGTGTGAAAGGCAGAAAGGGAGAGAGAGGGGGGGAGAGAGAGAGGGCTATCCAGCTGTAAGCAAAGACCCGCCCATTCATCGAAAGCGCCCGGGGGTCGCGCAGCCTCTCATTTCGATTGAGCAGCCTATCGTCCAATGACAGCGCGTCATAGCGTGAGTCACCCTTTTATGTTTCCAATGGAAGCGCAGCGGAAAGGCGGACTGCAGGAAGCACACTTGGTTGAATGGCCATTAAAGCAGCAATCAGCAGTAAATATGTTATGATGCCACGCTCCTAATAGACACCGAGCGGTTTGTCCGAGGCTGCAGGAGCGCACTTTGGCACCGGGTAGACACTTCATGAAAAGCTGCGGTCGTGCTGCCGCGGATTCGCTGTGCGCGGAGTGTGGCTACAAATGAAATCAGGAGTCGCTCTGTGGGGATTTCAGCAGCGATGGACAGTTATTGGACATTGATTCAGCGCTGAGGTTTACAATACATTGACCCACGCAGTAACACAGGCTATACCATGGATAGAGGCGCTGGTTTTTGTGGTTGCCACGGGAGGAGAAGAAGGAGGAGCGGCTGAGTTTTTCTCCTCCGCTCCGATCAGCGCAATCGTGATGGTGCTTGTTGGCCAAACGTGATGCTCCCACCACCTTCCAGGATGCAAAGCTTGGGGAATACAGGTGCATCAAGACTTGACGGCGCCAAATAAGAACCGCAAACATGGGATTCACCTTTTTATATCTCTCCACCTTCGTCTTTTCTGTTTACAAACCGCTCAGAGGAAACATGTCCGCAGAAATAACGGATTCACAGCATAATTGATGGTGTTGCGCTGTGATCTCTGGGGAATAGCTTATCTGAATTGTGTATTGGTTTATCATTTACAGCGCGCGTCTCCATGGGTAGTAGCTAATTGGGCCCGATGATGTAGAGCCAAATCCACCTGGATCTAATGTTCCCTCCTCTCCTGGAGAAAAAGCCTCCCCTGTGACTTTTGCGCATGTTCAATTGTTTTTATTCCCAGAGCTTTTTACCACCTCTGGTTATTAATCTGGATACTCTCGTCTCGGTTTTTAAAGGTTTTAGAATGAATGCTTGCCTCTAAAAGTGGGAAGTGCCGGATTCCCTACATTTAAAGCGCTCAGATAGTTTCAATTACCAATTATGGGAGATTCAACTCTAAACAGACATTTGCTGTGTCTCATCTTTGGGACTAAATAGTTTCCTGACATTAGTTTTCAGTGGAACCAAACTTTTCTGGCTGAGTTTATTTGTTTGGGCACATCCCGCTCTCCAATATGTCCAGATCAAACAGTGTCAGCCCACCCGGAGTCGGTGCGACTGGGTTGAGGGGAGGGACCGAGCATAGATCAGCTTGGGGAGAGTCTGAGTCTGTGGCCAACGGGTGCCCATACTTGGCCAGATCCCCGCGGAAGAAACTCACCAGGATCAACAGTCGGTGGAGGGAAGACGATGATCTGGACCACCGGCAGCCCGGACGAGCCTCCACCACCGTCAGCAGGGTCAGCTTCAGGTCCAGGTCAGCTTGGCAGGACCATGGCGAGGAGAACCGAGACCGCGCGTCCCCTAAACGTCCAGACAGCGAGGTGAGACCCAAGTCTGTGGAACTGGGTCTTGAGGAGCGGAGAGCCAAGCCGAGGGCCGACGACGAGGAGGTCATGCCCGAAGTTAACTTTTCTTTGGTTGTGTGCTGCACCAGCGTCATGCACATTTTCAGATCCAAGAAATTCCAGTCGGAGAAGTTGGAACGGCTCTACCAGCGCTACTTTTTCCGTCTCAACCAGAGCAGTTTGACTATGCTCATGGCAGTGCTGGTGCTGGTCTTCACGGTCATGCTGGGTTTCCACTGTTCCGGTGGGACAGCGAGGCCGAACCTGACTTATGTAGTCGCATTTTCCTTGGCTATCTTCTTCACACTCCTACTCATGGTCGTCTGCAATAGGAACGGGTTTCACCAGGACCATATGTGGATTGTGTGCTATGTGGTCATCCTGGTGGTGCTGGTGATCCAGGTGATCGGAGTCCTGCTCGTGCAGCCCAGAAGTGCCTCAGAGGGGATCTGGTGGACCGTGTTCTTCATCCATGTCATCTACACTCTGCTGCCGGTCAGGATGCGCGCCGCAGTCATCACTGGAGTTATTCTCTCCTCCATCCACGTCGCTGTTTCTTGGACGTTAAACGGAATGGACAGTTTTCTGTGGAAGCAGGTATGTAGAAGAATGTGAGTTTTTTTTTTTTTTTGCTAATGTGCACATAAACGCGCAACAGAACGTGCGCATTTCCTCTAAAGCGTCCTGCAGCTGAACTTGTTTTCTATAAATATCAACAATCTTGTCATAATGTTCAATTATGTGTCTATAATAAATTCTGTTAGATTTAATTCTGCACATGGCATTCTGTGCAACAGTGAATCTTTCAGTGTAGCCACACGTTGTAGTTCCTACTTCCAATTAATTACTTCCAAAGAAAACTCGGTGGGTTCCTGTCAGGAAGGACAGGCTGTTGTATTTTTCCTGCAGCTGACTCTTTTCACCTAATAACCTTTTATGAGAAGATGCAGTGTAGATGATTTGTATTTAAGATTTCATGTTTTATTTTTGTCTGGGTTTTATTTATTACGTCTTAAAGCAGCTGCTAATATATTCAGTTAACATAAATCCTGCTCTTAACCTCCTATAAGTAAGTACTGAAATGAAAGTTGTTTAGGTAGAGGAAAAAGTGTTTGCTCTTAGCTTTGGAAAGACTGATTTCCAGGTTGTTCGTCTTACTTCATTTGGACTTGTGCACTTACAGTTATTAGTTTCAAGGGATATTGTTGCTGCTGAGCCAACATGTTCCTCATAAAATCCAAATGACTCTGGTAGTATTTTTTACAACATCAATATTACTTTCAGAGCGTTTCTGCAGAGCTGGTGGACTCTATCCGTAATAAAGGTGCTTACACTAATGGGTTTAATTTTCCACCATTATTTAAAGGCACACATAACTGCGATGTCTGCAGAGTTGTACAACTTAATAACCACAGCCTGTGTTTTGTGTGTTGCTGTGACTTTTAACTCCACAGCTCCTTGCCTCATTGTTTTGGCTACTCTGATAAACATTTTGTTTCTGACAATGTAGCTCTTTTTCAGTAGGTACTTTTATAAATATACCTACCTAACAATGAAATTGGTTTATTTCTAGGGGTTTAACTTTGAATTTTTGAACACTATGTGGTCGAATGTACAGCATGTGTGCGCACTTTGTTGTGCTTTGGGTTTGGGACTGTTTTCATTATTTTGGGTTAGGCCCTTTGTTCCAATTAAGGGAAAGCTTAATTCTACAGTATACACTCATATCTTAGACAATAGTGTACTACAGCTATGTGGAAACAGCTTGGGAACGGTCCTTTCCTGTTTCAACAAGACAATAACGCTTTATACAAAGTCCATAAAGAAATATTTTTTTGAGTTTGGTGTATATCCATCAAATCACCTTTTGGCATGAATGTGGACACACACTGTCAGGTCTTATTGGCCAATGTCAGTTGTAAACATCACTAAACCTTTAGGTGTCACAGTGCAGTGACAATCAGTGCAGCTCTAGTGATATTGCAGTCTTCTGTGGATTTGTCTTAGGAGCCACATTTTCAGTCAAATTTGGTGTTTGTATTGTGTTTTACCAGCAGATCGAAAACATGTTTCCAGCTTATATGTGATCAGATGCTACAGACAGTTGTTATTTTTTTTAAGTGCCATCTTGATGTTAAGGAACACTGAAGAATTCCTTGTCTTACTTCAGAGCTTGGGGGATAAGTGACATTAAAATGAATTGTTACTTTTCCTACAAGTCAGTTGGCACTAAATATAGACTTTTATATACATACAAAATTTAATTTGCAAGTCGTAAATGTTTCAGAGACAAACTCCATCCAAAATGGGTGAGTAAAGATAGCAAACTGGAAAGAAGACGCTTTATTCGTACATCTGGAGTATCATGTGGATTGCACATTGGCACAGAAACACTGCATTGAGGAAATCTAGTGGTCGAATAGGAGCAACTCTCTGCAGCCAGGTTCCAAAATCTTGTGGATGGTATAATGTATTATGATAATAATGTATTTTGAAATGAGATGCTCAGTTACGTCACGTGAATTTATTGTTGCACACAAGTTTAAAAACTCTTGTAACATGGCACAGTCACAACTACTTCAGTCATCTCGGCTATCACAAGTGAATCAGCAATGAAAATATGCAAATAATGTCTTTAACACAGAAAAAGGATGTAGGATTTCACTTTTTTCTTTCATTTTTTTCTTTTTGCTGTCTAATGTTTGGTTGTACAAGCAAATACTCAAATAAGAGCTGAGTTTTTTTTGTGTGAATGGCATATGAGCCCTGCATTTATTTGTATATTCTCTGCAGCCACATTGTCATTTGATGTATTGATGTGAGTGTGTGGGAACGAGCTTCTGTATTTGTTGTTCTTTCCTCACCATGCTGTTGTTTTTAGCATATCTTTTCTCCCCTGTTTACATAGGAACCGGCTCAGTGCTGAGTTAGACCGCTGCTGTTTATGTGAGATCCCAAGATAATGCCGTTTCTTATGGGTGTGCTCCCCGGAATATGCTGAGTTTCTGCAAGTTTTCAGAAATGCAACATCAGTGAACCTTGTAACCTTTCCCTAGTGTTTTGTTGTAAAACTAAAATACGTTTTTTTTTGGTAATACATTTCTGAGCTGACATGAGGACATTACTATGTTGGTAAACTAACAAAAGTTTGTGGTGAATTTTAGTATGAAGCATGTGCACCCTTTTCATTGCCATTTTTTTTAAAGCTTTGGCAGCATTGTAATGACAATACAGATGATGCCTTATATGGTTTAGATTATTTAATATTGCAGTTGTATGGCAAGATCCATTTTCCTCTGAGTTTGTGAGCTAAACCACAGACCCGTCATGATGAATCTCCCAGGATACATCTGTCCAGTCATGGCACATATTCAGTTTCTTAATAAACAGGTGACATCAAGTAAAGATTTACCTCTAGTGTGTGTTCATACAAACATTTGTGTGTTGTAGCGTTACTGTGGTGTGCTTTGTTTAGTCAAGTGAAAACAATGCTGTTCAAACTTTGGTGGTACAAGATAATCCGTTGGGTGGTCTGTCGATATATGGCTGCCAAACTTAGCTGTGCTTTATCGCAGGTGAGACTGAAATCTGAACCTGGAACAGCTTTGCAGCTTAGCTGGTTTTATCAGGACAGGGGAGACAAATGATAACAAGACATAATGTGGGACAGAACCTTTGTTGTTCTATGGCTGTGTTTGACCTTTCCCAGGAACTCAGGATGCTTTTTACAAATTGATTTGTTTATTGAAAGGTCAAAAGGTCTAAAGATGACTAGGTTAAAACTTGGCTGAATTTGGTTTAAATAGTTGCATAGTAGTAGGTCTACAGTTCAGTGTGAAGCAGGTTTTAATTGCACATTGGGAAATAATAATTAATTAATGTTGGAATATTTATACGGAATGTAACAAAAAAAATCGAACAAATTTAAACTAAACATCTAATCAACTTTTGACCTACACTGGAGGACTTAACATTTTATTCCTGGGTTCCTGCCCACTTAAAATACTGTCTTGGGTTAATACAGTCTGACAGTCCAGGAGCTATCTAGTTGGAGTTTGTAGTGCTGAACTGTGTCCACTTGTGTACAGCAAACACACACTGATTGGTGACAGCATAAATGTCAAGAATTTGTATGGGAACTTATAATGTTGTTGACATTTAGAAGTGTACTATGCCAACTTAGAATTGCGTTTCCATAACATGGTGACGTGATGGAAAATTTACAAGGAAAGTAAAGAACTTTTTCACCTACATCAGCAAGTCACATAATACTTTGTTTTGGTTGCCATATTGGACATGCTGCTGGTTAAAGTGCAGTGCACATGTGACTGTGATACTGTATTTATTGTGGTATGGGAATTGCCACAGTCAGTAGACTGTTAAGTGGACTTGTCATGGCTGATTTTCTGGTGAACGTGGCTTGCTCAGCGGTGGGGATTAGGCATAAAGTTTATCATGGTGCAAAACAGAACAGGCTGGACTCCTATCCTGCCTATTTATGTCAGTCAGCTAAATGGTGAAAGCAAGCAGAGATATGTGCTGCACAATTAGGAGTAAGTGAACCCATATCTTTTCACTCCTGGCATGTTTATGGACTTTCTGAAATGTGCTCTGTCTACCATGTTCATGTTCAACCCATCTCCATACACAAGTCAGGAATTAAAAGCCTACAAGAGCCTCGATGAAGTATTTCAAAGCAGCTTGGGTGACAGATGTCCAGCAATGGTTAGGCCATGTCTACACCAAAATCCTATCAGCCAGTTATACAGCTAATATTCTCCTATTGGTATCAATCTAGCTGTTTACATTATTTACAAATCAACTTGCTTGTTGTGCATTTAAAAGTGACTCAAAGTGTATTTTTACAATTTGTCATGTATCTACTTGTATAAAATGCTCCACAGAAAGCAAAGTATTCCTTGAGAAAATGGATAAATAGGTCAGGCACAGCTAAAGCAAATGGTCAATCTAACTTCAACTGCTACACTTGGAACTTACTATGCCTACGCTCATAGAGCTGGAGTTACAATACATAACCAACATTGTTAAACTTAGTTTTTTTATCATGTTTCATAATCAAACGGATAAAACTGAGACCCAAATGCAAATTTCACACGAGACTCTTCTACGTTCTGTTTATACGACGGTTCTGGGGTAGACACGGCTTGAGTGCCAAGAAGAGGTTAGGGTCATCCACAAGCAGCAAGTGACTACTCAAACATGTCTATGTTCACATGTTGGCCTAATACATCAAAGTCTTCCATCCACTGGAATCTTCTTTACGGATCAATGCTAAACAGCAGGGCAAATGGCACAAGTGTCATTCCATAATTCACAGCGAAGGGCATGTGAGTGGATCAGTCGTAGTTGGCAAAATTTCAGTGGTAGGAGAGTTTAATTGAGTTGCTTGTAATGTGTGGAAATTCAAAACAGAAGTTCACATCATCTCTCCTCGCTTTACTTCCCTACTCACAGCTATTTCTTCTGGTCCTAACATGTTTGTAGACATGCTTTTAATTTTCCTGTCAGACCTTTTAACCACTTCCCTCCCCTGTGGGACAAGCTATGGGCTTAAGAGATGGCCCTCGGGAAAACTCAGGGAATCTAAACATCAGATTTCACGTAGCAAGGTTCACCTTTTTATATCCCATCCCCTGTGGCAATGCCCAAATATACTTTATGTGTATAACTGTTTCAGCTGCTGTTTGCTCTGTTTAACTGTATTTTTGTATGTGAGCACCCATTGGGTGAACAGTGTGACAGAGGATGCTGCTGTTTTGATGATAATATTTGAACCACACATAGATGCAGGGCAATCCTGTACCTTTCAGCAACCATTGCTGACGCATTTTCTCCTGTGAGTCCAGAAAACCGTGCTCAGTAACTTAGCAACAGCATCTACTTCACAAACACCAACCAACTCTTTTCAGTGCTTCCCTGGGAACACCTGTGTTTTGTTTTGTTTTTTACCAGCAAATTATTATTGTTATTTTGATCACTATTCTAATCCAGCAGACGTTCTCATCCAGTCCAATATCACCAAGAAGAATTAAGTTCATATTGGATGATTCCACATTCAGGAGATTGTGGAGATGTGGAGGTGGTTATGTATCACATCTAACTTTAATGAAGGAGATCTTTGTGTCATGTCATATATCAGTTAATATATGTTTTCCTCTTTACCTTGACTACTCCTTGTCTTTAGTGTTTTAGTTGACAAACCCTATGCAGACTTTTGGTAACCTCATGTATAGATATTTGAGAAGGATTTTTAAATTGTGGCATTAGATTAGAGGTCGTCACTGATCAGTCCTTGTCACGTGATAGGATTTTCATATCTGAGCTCCATAGCTGATTATTCACATCAGCAGGTTTGTTAACATAGATGAGTTTGGTTCACATCCTGTTTGGATCTTTAAATTAACCATTTGTCCATTTAGCAACATTCAGCCTGCTCAGTTTTCATCTACTTGTGTTGTCAGAGTGACCACAATTGTTGCTACAATGCATGACTGCAAATATGAAGCAGGTTTTTTTTCTTATAGCAACCTAATGCATTTTTAATTAGTAGTCCTCTCTTTTTGATCTGTATGTTCCTGTTGTTATTATACTGAAACCGATAGTTTCCACTTCAACATTGTTTTTGAGCTGAGCAGAACCTGACTTACTATATTGCCTTATTCTGCTCATCTGACATTCATTAGCTTTAATAGGTTTGTTTGCTATGAAGCTGTTCAGACTCACAGTGATATTATTTGCAAGGAAATAAATAAATAAATATGATAAACATCTCTGAAATTGAATTATTCATCCAGCTAGGTAATTCCGCTTAGTGCTAATAATGCGATGCTGCTGCTTCTTGCTGACCAGACCAGTTTTGTGATGATTATTATCATTAGTAATGCTATGATTTTATGTTCTGACACTAAACATTCCTCTTAATCTTTATTATTCTGAGCCAGGGCTGGTCTAGTCTGATATTTAGACATACTTGTCATTTGGTTACTGCTTCATTAATCAGTTCGACATCTTATTAGTTCTTTTGTGTTTAGTATTGGAGTGTTCTTCCGTGACCAATTGAGTCAAGTTCCTCCTGCAGCCTTTTGCTTTGTTTTAGGCTTTATTTAGGCCATCTGCATTCCAACACAGCCTCTTGCATTAAGACAATGCATGGGTTTATGTAGCAAGTTTACCTAGTTATGTGGAGTTTATGTTTAGTTTTATGTACCGGTGAGACAATGAAATACAATATGGGAAGTCTTATTAGAGAGTGTGTTTGAAAGACTTGGTAGACACCAAAACACCATGGCACAGTGGTTTGTAATGGTCACAGAGAGGATTGTACAAAGCTGGAAAGTCGTCCCAGGGGCAACTGTTTTCAAATGCTGCATTCATATTAGAAACTAATCCACCAGGAATGTGGATTGCTTGCTCTTAATTGGCTAATGCATCTCCTTGCTGGATGACATCACGTTGCATTACAGAAAAAGTTGAACGAGATCCAACGTTTTCTCTCGAGGCTACGCTGTTTTGCCGGATTCTCCTGTGGGGCTGGTCCGGGCTACGGTCAACGCACTCCCCCACTGGTATGGTCGAGTGAAGGCTTCACAAACTCAGTCTGAATATGGCCTTATCACTTACACTGTCCTTGTTCATTCATTGTTTACACAATCAGATCTGTTATCTTTTCTTCTGCACATCTGAGTGCAGCACCATTAATGCCTTTTGGGAAACGCTGTCTGAAACCCTGACACATTGTTATTGCCATAAGCACAGTTTATTAAATTAATGCAACAAAGGTGTTCAACAGACACGAGTTCTGGAGACAAATTAGGACGACGGTCAAGTCTTTCACCTGAAGTGTGGCCATTCTGACAAGCTGTAGCAGTTTTGCCTTTAGACATGGATGAATTTCATGTGAACCTTGAACCTTTCCAGCTACTGTATGCTACTGTAATTGACAGGGATTTTAGTTTAGGTAAAGGAAAGACTGTGGGCACTTATCTGTGCTTGTTACCGTTCAGAACTCATCAGCACCTGATATCACTTCCAGTCATTGACAGCGCATAGGTCGACTGTTGCAGTCCAACTCCTAACTGTCACTTCTTTAAGCTTTAAGGCCCATATTTTAATCTGGTATGTTCAGCAATAACATTCAAAGCTTCATAGATCGTAGATTTTAATGGCTTTTGCTGGTCACAGGAAAATTTTGATGAAAATCTTTTCTATTTCATGTGCCAGCTTCATCCCGTGTTTTGTTTTGGTTACTGTCAGACGTGGGAATGTTATTTTATGTCTCAGCCTTGTTAAATCTGTGGCAGTTCGGATGGTTAACATTACTGGATGACGATGCTCAAAGTTATGATGTAACTCTGTGGCTTGTTAGATGTCAAGAAAAACTTTTCTCAATAAGGCATCTGAGAACTGACTAAACCACTGAGATGCAACATTAAGTAATAAATATTTTTCCCAGGGCATAAACAGTTCTTGCCCCCCCACACACACTTTAATGTTAAGTTACTTTATTTGTGCAGCACCTCCAAAAACCAAAGCATTCAAAGAAGAGTTAGAGACTTGTCAATACTTGTCACTATGAAAAAATATATGCATATAGATGCACACTCTCATTTTCTTTTCACACTTCCTAGTCGTCCCCCCCCCCCTTAAAGAACTGTCCCTGTCTATGAACTACAGATTGTCTGTCATTGTATCCATTAGTGTTTTTTCTTCAAATTATTTGGTTTTATCTATATGTTTCTAACATCCTTAGGCAGTTTGTTTTTCCACTCAGTAATGGTAGAGGGGTAGTACCACATGCAGATTGCCCATTATCATTTCCCCGAGTGCCCAATCCAACTCATTTTTAAAAGATTTTTTGGTACATGGTTGCGTTTATGAGCTTCATGCAATCACTCCCTTAATAATAGATTCTCCTCTGCCTGGTCTCATGCCGTGACCTTTTAGTTTCCCCCTCCAGGACTCTTAACATGAGCTTGTTGACACTGAAGTTGGTTCATTGTGCGAGGTTAACAAAGCTCTACCAGTTCTTTGATGTGCTCTCTCCAGCAGAGGAAATTATCCATTATCTGTCAATTCAATTCAATTCAATTCATCTTTATTTGTATAGCGCCAAATCATAACAAAGATCATCTCAAGGCACTTT
>JAUMHL010000014.1:5419676-5447802 GCA_032362345.1 Sandelia bainsii
CTAACATGCATGTCTTTGGATGGTGGGAGGAAGCCGGAGTACCCGGAGAGAACCCACGCAGACACGGGGAGAACATGAAAACTCCACACAGAAAGGCACCGGCCGACCCGGGGATCGAACCCGGGTCCTTCTAGGAGGCGACAGTGCTAACCACTACACCACCGTGCCGCCACACTTTGTAATATAAATGTTAAATAATAATATTATTTAATTAGCCAAATTCCACTCTTAAAGAGCAAACTGGCCACTGAGGGCTTATAAATGTGTGCAGAGAAGTGTGATTTTGGATTGAAATAGATCTTATGCTATGGACATTTTGTTTATAGTAACACAGTACAACTTACAAAAAAGCCAATGCACCTTTGCTGCAATCCCAGAATTTATTCCCTACAAGTTCCAGAGAGACATTTACTGCATTTTGACCTTGACTACAAGCTTTGTCTTTTTGCAAAGTTCAACATTAACAGATTTGTTAAGGCTCAAAAAAGGAAACTTTGAACAATGAATGTCCTTGCTCCCATTTGGAAAACTGCTAAAATACAGTTGAGAATGTGTTTTTGAACACAACTATAGACAAAATCAATGTAATTGGCAGTTTGGAAACTAGTTTTGCTTCTTAGTATGGCAGTGGAGATGGTATAATTTGAGATGATATGCTGTAAAGTTGTTCGGCCGTTGTCCTTAAAATCTACACAAGAAAATAAATATCTTGTCAGCACCAAAAGGTCACGATAGTTGCTCTTCTGTACCACAGACACAGATATTGTGGAAATGTTGTCTTGTAGCTATGCAGCGATATGTTGTTGGGGAATGTTGACACGACTAAACAACAGTCTGAAGGGTTTTGGCAGACTCAGCAGTGCAGTTGGCATATTTTGAAAGGTGTTATAGTGTAAACTGTCACTGAACAGGCTAGTTGTAACCAAGACTCCATCAGCCTCCGAGGGCCTCCAGTCTGTTTTGGCTCAGTGCTGTGGAAATCACAGTGTAGATGTGTTTGATCACTCAGACAGAACTGTCACGGCCACTGGCTGCCGGACGGCTCCCAGACACCCAAACACAACAGATGGGCAGACGCAAAACATCACAAGGGCTGTGTGGGTAAAACTGTGGAACAAGCGGAGGCAGTGAAGAGGAGCATTGGATATCTGACACGTATTCATGTCCCTGAGTTTAATCCCTGCTGAACACTTAATATTAGGCAATCAGACGTTGAGCTGCAGCTTTATTTGTTAGCACTTCCTGCTCATCCTCTTGCTCCTTTTTCTTTCTCAAATTGTCATGGATGAAGCCTGAAGCCACAAGTGCCAATTTGGCACCATATTTAGGTAACTCATATTATTGGTGGCTTACTGTGCTTCTGAGCTGCTAAATCAGAATTTTGGTTCTTATCAAGCCTCAGGGTAGACTCAGCACATCATTTCTGGTGTGATAAATGCTTGTCATATATTTTCTTGTTTATTTTGCAGTGTGCGTCAGAATAATAGTCTGACTATAAAGTGAAATCCAAAGGAAAAAAAAAGTACAATACTTCAGTCTTTTTCAAGCCCTTTTTTTTATGCCCACTTCGGAACTGAAAAACCTTCATCACCGTCACCCTCAAATGGCCAAATTGATTAAACATAATTATAATAGTATAGTACTATTGAATTTGATAGAATTTATGTCAAAAACGTGACCCACGTTTCTTTTTTGTTTTGTTTTTATACATAAAGAACTGGAGTCATTCCTGCTGCTTTGACAGTGAACTTGAGTGCACGATACTGAAGCATTCCTCGCGTTTTGGACTTAACTGATAAATTTACATCAACATCATTAGTTTTTCCTCTATTCTTCGTCAAAGGTCCACATTGTTTCTTTTTTAAACTAGTTCTGCTAGCCTGAATCAAATTCTTGTCATAGGTGACAGAGCTAGTAATATTCCAGTAAGACGCGTTCGTCAAGGAATTGACCATTTATAGCAAATGAGGTTTACAACCAGATTTGGCAGGAAAGGCTCTACACTTTAGAGGCAGCAATGAGGATTCTGGCGGGAGAACTACAGGCAATTGCATTAATAAACAAGCACACACATGAACATTACATTTTAGTTGACTCAACAGGAGGTTGTGGCGGTAGAGGGAGCAGAAGCAGCTCATGTTTTAGCTCCCCTGTACATCTGCTTTAGCATGAATGAAGCACCTGAACCCAGTCAGCGAGTGTCAGTGCTCTGCCTGAATGAATGTTGTGCTTCATTAATGGTGACTCTATTCCAGCAATTATTGCAAAGCAGCTAATGAATGGTGTTACTCTCACCTGTGTTTGACAGGTCAAAAACATTTTGCCCCTGCTCACGTGCACGGCCACAGTCGCCTGGGAACCAGCACTTAGGGACGGCGTTGTAGTAGATTAGTAAATAAGGTCTGTGAAGATTCTCAGTCATCCAGGTCATGGTTATCCCAAAAAAGGTTATTCAGTGGCAACTGGACTTGTTTTAGTTCCTTGACGACATTTCGCCCTCCATTCCAGAGGGCTTTCTCAAGTCTCTCTGGAATGGACATATTTGTGAATTGTTTTATCTATTTATCTCTATTGATAATATGTGTGTTATATTATTTGCTGGGAATGCTGTCATTAAGTTATTTAGAGCTACATATTGCTGCATTGCTTCATAATGTGTTAATTAGAAACTCACGTCTCTTATTATCATCACCTCAGTTTCAATGGATCGCTCACGTAAGTACGCCACATCCAAAGTTGGTTGGACTTCGGTCACACTAAAACAAGTCTAGTTGCCACTGAATAACCTTTTTTGGGATTAGTAAATAAGTGTAGTTTGTTATGTGTTACTTAACAGGTAATGATAGAAGGCATGCAAAATACTCATTCACTGTCATTATTTATCATATCTATTGCATTTGTAATAGTATCAATACTATTAATAATTCTTCTCAGCTGTGTTTATTCTCAGGTACATTTAGCAAAATCTGAAAGCACATTGATGCTACGAATCTGCTTAGACTGTATACTTATAGTTACTTATTATTACAAAGTGTTCTTAAATCTTATTCTGCTGAATATAAGTGCTATATTTTTTCTTTTTTGTCTTGAGGCATTCAGTTATATTGTCCTCTTAACCTTACGCAAATTGGTGTCAAGTAAATATACAGATCAGAGTAGAGTTGCACATACGTATACTGAGGCCGAGCTTTGATATTTATCCCCTGCTGGGTCAGAGAAGGTATGCTTGGTATGTTGGGGACTAGGTACTTCCTCCCACTAAGCTCTCACTTTCTCTCTCACACACATTCACACTCACACACACACTCTCATTCACACACACAGAAATCTTCTCTCCCACACACGTCCACTGTTGATTTTGCCTGTTGAAATGATTGGTTCATCCAACTGTTATTACTCCTGAGACAACCATTAATTCTCTCACATAATGTTAGACCTAGTTTGAGTTGCAGTAACCATTCGACTAGCCGAGACTATCACCACCTTTAAAAAACATTTGAAAACTCACTTGTTTAAAAAGTATTTCAAATCTTAGTCTTACACACACACAAACACACCAAAAAAAAAAAAAAAAAAAAAAAATATTGTCTAGCACTTAACAATTTCTAGCATGTTTTTCTTCTTGACAAGTTTGTGTCTTATCAGGGCTCTTAGTTTGTAGTAACTCATAGTTTACAGAACCCAAATGGTAATTGCTTGTGTCTTCTCCTTGTAAGTCACTTTGGATAAAAGCGTCTGCCAAGTAAAGTAAAGTAAAGTAAGCACTTAAGCATCCTTTGATCAGGCAGTGCTTCTTTTGTCGGGGGAGCTTTCCCACTTTTCACTATTTCCTGCTAATACAGAGCTCAGCTGAGGCTCTGCTGATCCATTGCAAGCTTTGTTTTTTCTTGTCAGTGCCATTTTATAAAGGCACTTTTTATATAAGACAGACTTATGCTTTGGACTGTTTTTTTTCCCCATTCTGTTGCATTGTGCATTTGCAGTTGGCTCTTATTTTGTACACTAGTACTCAATGTGCAGCCAACATTATGACCATCTCATTAAAGTTTGCTGGATTCATACTTTGTCACAATGCTAAAATTCAGAGAATCCCACATTTGTTTAGGCTTTTTGCAACAAAGAATATTTTTTACAACAAAATCTGGAACTTTCTAGTCCAACCCTCTCTTGGAACATATTTACATTTGTCTTCTGTGCATTGATTAATTGTCTCATTAGTCAGACCCAGGATACTGTGAGAAACCCACCTTTAGCTTTTTCTGTGGTCTAAATTTATATTGTAATTTACTTATTTGACATGTCACTGGGGGACCTACTTCCTATTTAATCAAATACAATATAGCTATTTTGTAGGGAGAGAGGATTAAGCTACAGCAGTGATTCATATAGACATTTGGAAATGTCCAATTTTGCAGGTATGGGGCTACAAAGCAAAGTGCTGCACAAATGAAAGACTTGGCATGGATAGCATGAGGTGAAACATTAAAAAAATGACAAACTGTTCATTATTTCTAAAAGGAACATTAATGTGTATACTGCAAATTGAATTGTCATTTCACCTAAAACTACAAAGGTCAACGTCATGGTGGCAGAATAGGGAAAAGTCAAGGGATCGACAAAGTCATTATGATTCTTTCATCGTAAATGCTGAACCTTTTCATGTGCTGATCCATCAATAAGCAAAAATGGGAAAACTTTGGTCTACTAGTGGTGCTAGGCTAAGTTCACCGTTTCCAAAAAATAACTAGGATTCATTGTCCATGTCCATTTGTGCCAAATTTAATGCCAGTCCTATTTGTTGAGACATCCCATCCATATCCAAAATAGTGATGCTCATGAAAGCACTAGAAGAAAGTCTGGATCAGCAAAATCAGTAGGATTCATCATGTGGAGACTATAATTGTTTGGGCCAAATTTCACTGCAGTTCATCCAGTAGTTTGTGGGATATTTCAGGCTGGACCAAAGCGGTGGACTGACTGACAGTTCTACATCCCCATCCCCTGAGAAACAGTGTTTGTGAGGCTAAAAACCAGGTGCTGAGGACAGACACTTGGCTGTGACACTGTGTTTGTCCACTGACATGCTTGTTTGTAGTGTAGTTGGTGCATATCCAGTTGCAAACCTTCACAGAAATGAATTTGCTCAGTGATGATTCCATCTTGTGTTATTGTGTGTTTTTATGTAAATTCAGTTCAAATACGGTTTAGCTGACCTCTCACTTGCAGTAAAACAATTTACCTTGTACAGACACAAGTTAAACATTTGTAGTGAGAGAATTGAAAGTCCTTTTCCACATATACAACAGCAGATTTATTATTTTCATAATTTCTCATTCATGAGTGCCTGCTGTAGCTTTCTTGTTCCACTCACACAAATAAGTTATTCTATATTTAAACTGAGTGGAACATGTATTGCAGACTGATATAGTAAGAACCACTCACAGCAACATGAGAATGAATTATGCGTGAGCACAGAATAATTTAACAGTTGTATCACTTGAAATCATGAGAGACAACATACTGTATACTTCTTTACTGCTGGAAGTGCTCACTTGACAGCATGTCATGGATATAGTTTGAATGTTCCACTCCTTTTCTGTTATCTTTATTGCTGCCTCCAGTCTCTATCTTGCGGTTTGCATCTTGAGTGCTGTGTGCTTCAGTGTTTATTGTATTATTTAATTATTGCTATTTCATATGAAAAATAGACTACAGGGCCAAAAGTTGGCGAGGTAGAGAGGGGGAGCACTTTTTTCATGCGAGCTGTGAAAACTTTAATGATGTAACTTGGTAAAAGCAGCAAAAATGCAGAAAGGTAGAGGCAAAAAGTGTCTGACAAATTAAATGTGAATCCTTCTGGCACAATGGTTGCATGTCCACTGACCTGAAAGTGAATCATTTGTACGCTAATCTCTCAACTATATTCAAAAATATATCAAGCACGCACAACGAGAACCTGGTGAGAGCTTGAGGTGTTTCTCTTTCCAGTCCCAGTGCCGTTGATTGCAGAGTTGTTGTGGGTAAATTCCTGGGGCAAGAAAAGTAAGCGAACTATTTGCAATGTTCTGATTTTTAGCAGAAATTGGTCATGAAATGTGATCTGATCTTCACCAAACTCACAAATATCAACAAAGAAAGCACTTGCTTGAGGTTGTTTCACTATTTGCTGGGAATGCTGTCATTAAGTTATTTAGAGCTACATATTGCTGCATTGCTTCATAATGGGTTAATTAGAAACTCGCGTCTCTTATTATCATCACCTCAGTTTCAATGGATCGCTCACTTAAGTACGCCACATCCAAAGTTGGTTGGACTTCGGTCAAACGTCGTTCATTTCTGAGAGGTTATCTTGTTTACTCTGAATAAACCTACTTTCAAGTAGGTTTCTGAATGTGTTG
The DNA here is from genome assembly GCA_032362345.1 of Sandelia bainsii. Lineage (NCBI taxonomy): Eukaryota > Metazoa > Chordata > Actinopteri > Anabantiformes > Anabantidae > Sandelia > Sandelia bainsii. Next base: position 5,426,075 of record JAUMHL010000014.1, read on the forward strand.
CTGGAACGACAAGCTCAGGATTACTTTGGAATAACTATCAGATTCAGGATAACCTGAAATCATCAACAATATTATTCTGCTAACCTGTTAATACACGTATGAAGATTGGAGCCCAGATACATTATTCATACACCGCTCTACTCTACGACTTGCCGTAATTTACGTGTTAAGAGAACAATCGGCATGTTGCGTAGAAAGTATTTATTTCAGTTGTGAAGGAAAATGTACTTGTAATTGCTGTACATTATAAAAGTGTAATCCAACAGACATCAGGTAGTTTTTGGATCAATAACAGTTATTCTTAAACCAAGGATGGGAGCTTTTACTATGGAAAACAAGAATAAATAGTCCTGATACCTTTGGGTATGTTTTCCCATAATTACCTCTGCCAGTTATCTTTTTTTTTTTTCTGCCACAAAATCAGTTCATTCCTTCTTTTCTTACCAAAAGTTAGTCTTCAAGTGTTAATTAGGGGAAACTGAACTGACTGAAGAGTTCTCACACCTAATCTCAATAAAACCAGGGCTGTCACTTTTACACTTTTTCGTTTTTGTAAAGCTTCACACACAAATTACACGTAAATTAATGGGTTTTACAAAGGCTGTTCTGAGCTTTGAACAGACTGAAGCTAGCTGTTTCTCCCTGCTCCCAGACTTTAATCTAGGTTAACATAATCACCTGCTGTCTGTACCTTCATGATTAGACATGAGCGTGGTATTATTCTTCTCCCACTCTGCAAGAAAAGAATAAATGTAGAAAACAATAAACTATTCTATGAAAGTAGAACCAGATCTAATGTAAGATTGTGCTCGGATCACACAACTCTATGCATGGATGTTACTATTGCACTAATAATTGTGGCAATCATCTGAAGCTTCTTTTTTTATGTAAAACTAATGCTATCAAGAATGTAAAGCTGTCTGTTTTGTGGCACCAGCCAAGGGAATGCATGCAAGTATTATTACAGGACAAGTGGTCCCCGGAGACCCATAAGTGTTTCTCATTGTGCTTCAGCTTTGAGGCAGACTAAGGGACGCCTTTGCAGCCCTCTTCTTTTCTCTCAATAAGCTCTGTGCTTCTCCACTAAGACGGTAAGTGTGTTACAGGATATTTGTAGCATTGTTTTAGATCACTTCATAAGGCTCTGTTGTATTCTGAGACCTTACAGGTAAGACGGAGATAGAATCCTTTCACCTCCTGGCTTTCAATAAGTCAATTTGTACAAGTTCCTTTTTGTTCCTTTTGTCAAGATGGTTGGCAGAACACTGTTTGCAAAAACCTACCTGACTATTAAAAATGAATATCTATCCTGATTTCAGTGTTAGGTGTTGACATCAAAGAATGCCACGCAACCTTGTCTCTCATATGGCCAATGTTGAAATGCAGCGTCTATATTTGGAAGAATCTCCAGTTAGTCACTGTCCCCTCTCTGTCTCTGCTCTTTTGAAGCATGAGATGAAAAATTAAACGTGCTTTTTCTTCTGTTTGTCGGTGGCCTTGTCTTTCTTCTTCAAAGGCATGACTCATAGACTGACCTTTTATTTCCCAGGAGTTCAGTGTCTACTGTGAGGCATCACGGCTGCTTGAAAACATTTGGTGTCCCTGTGTTGAAGCAGGACTCCAGAAATGTTTCCAGTCAAACCCAAACTCTGTTAATGTCATCTTTTCCACATTTTGTTTTTTAACAATATATGTTTTGGTGCTTTTTTTGATTTTAGGTCATCTCTTATGAAAAATGTGTGATCAATGCAGACTTTCACCAGATGAGTGTTTTGAACTGCATGTTTTTTTGGCACAAGCGTACACTTAGACTCAAGGATGAACTGATTAGATTCTGGTGGCCAAAGGTCAAGGTCACTGTGACCTTATTTTTGTCAGTGCAAAGAAATGCCTGGTGGGAAGTTGGTTCATTGTGAACAAAGTTAGATCGATTATATAAGCTACCATTAATAATGCATGTCTAGTTGGAAAATTCTTGTCCTGATGGATTTTTTATTTATTATTAATGGTATTCTCCCTATTGGAAATGATTATCCAGCTATATCTAGTTTAATTCACACAATGTGAAAAGGTGCCACACTAGCAATTCCACAGAGAGTTAACACCCTAACTCTGTATTTCCCTTCAGCTCCCAGGAGTGTTTTAGCATCTTTCCACTGAGCCAACAGGTACAGTCTCATCAACCATTCATCATGCATTCATCAGCCTTGTTTTAAAGCAAATAAAAAAGGGCTTATGAATTCAGTGTGCAATGCCTGCTACGCACCAAAAGACAAATATAGTTATGAGCTGATAATCATAGTAAAGAATTTACTGTGTCTGTTAAAGTGCCAGATTTCTCCAAAGTTGGATCCTTGATCTGTTTTGTGGTGGACCCAAGTGTGAAGTTAAACTTTCACAGAAAATGTACCAAACTCCCCAACCCTGTCTCCTGAAAAGTATGAAAAGGTTTTAAATTCTAATGTAATTAGATATTTTTATTAATTTATTTGAATGAACAATTACTTTAAATGTTTTTCTTTTAATAAACAGGTCTTAATGTTTTCAGATTGAAATTTTATTTTTTCAGTTTTAGGCTTTTGGCACTCTTCTGCCGCAGGGGTCGGGGTTAACAGGTCGCCTTTAGCCAGTAAAACACTGGTCGAAGTTGGAACAAGAAAGCAAACAATAGGATCAGAGGGATCCTTATTTACATGTTTGTATGTAACAGAAGTTACCGAGCTTTATAGTATTAAGCATAATAACTGAAGTCAGTCATTTACTTAATTTGACAGGGACATCACACATTAATAAACATCACTGTAGATGTGCCAGAGTTAGCCAAGAGGCTAATTTTCATCTACTGTTCCTGGACAGACAGGTAAAATTAATCAGCAAATAGCTGCAGGCTCTCACATGAAAGACATTCACCCTCTTGTACGCTGCCTTGCATGCTGAGGCTGGCAGTAGGCTGCTCACAGTAATCAGCATGCAGCACATGACCTGCATTTATCCTTAAAGCACACAATGTGCCCTACTGTGCTAACCAGGAGGGTGTACATTTGTAATCAAATTAATAATCTAATCAAAAGCAAAAGTAAAAATTGTACTGACGCTGTGTTGCAGTACTTACCTAGGGGCAAAACAGAGTTAACAGAGGCCGGTTTATTTTGTACCTCGACTTTTTCTCAAAATAAAGTTTATGGTTTGCCTCAGCCAGTTCTTCCAGGAATTTGTGAACTTGTGATAATAGAAATTTAAATTTAAATTCTCAACCAGTTCTGGTGTTACATGAAAGAAGCTATTTGGGGACATACATGCTGAGACTTGGCACTTCAATGAATTATACACTGTTTTATTTCAAGTTGAATGTGATGAAGCAAATACTCATGGTCTGGGCTTTATGAGCTTTATTTGGAATTTACCACACACTGCAGAAATGTGTCTTGCATCCCACCCTATGCTTGTGTCAATTTATGCATCCTCATAAGCCTGGGGGTATTGTGGAAGTAGTCCAGAAATAATTAAGAACCAGTGCTCTACAGAAACCGTCATAATTAGGGCCTACCGGAAGCCTTCGCTTAAGAATCTGTACCTTGATTCATCTGCAAATTCCATGACGACTCTTTCATGACAGTTCATCTGAGAATTGGCGCTCCCTCATCTAGTATGACATCCAACAAAGGGAATGGGACTTCAGTCCGTACATTTACTACATATTGACCTCGTGACTGCCTTTACTGAAACCATCATTATTTATAATCTCAGCAACTGCAATAATATCGGCCTAAGTATTAATCAAACCTAACATTAATAAAGACTATCACATGAATTATTATAACAGGAAAAATCCCGGACTTAATCCCCTATCTTGGTTTTATGCAAGACCGACTCTGGTGATAGCCAAACATCACAGGCACCATCTAAACATTGCTCTGCAGTAGCACAAGTGGTTGACAAGTTATCGCATGGATACCTTTAATGTGTACCCATGTATCAAAAATGTGTTCAGAAATACAAAAGCTTGCCTTACCACAGCACAGGACCGTGTGGTTTGGTGGTTGTTGCTGTCATTGCTTGTGTGTGGGCTGGATGTTGGCTGCCAGTCCTCGACAGACATTATGTTGGACATCTCGGAAAGATACACGGGTGTAAATTAAAAGTCTGTAGAAAACGTGGCGAGAGCTCAGAAGAAGAAGAGAAACTTGACGCCTTATGCTGGATGTAAGAAAAACGTGTGGGAGAGATGTAGGAGGGTAAAAACTTGGATTGCAGAGTAAAAATTAACACCTAAAATGTTGTGCTGTGTTATTTTTATAGAGTCTGCTGGCAACAATTAATCATACACTAAACATAATGTTAGGCACGTGAGAACCCAGAGGAGCTTGAGTGGCATCATCCATGGTCATTATCATTGCACCTTAATTAGCAAACAGCAGTTAATGGGGTCATGTTTTCTTCACAGGAGATAATGAAGTAAGTGTTTGGACTTTTGAACTCATGTTGCAATTATCTGGCTATAAAGTACTTGCACTAGCTGTTTAGATAAACGTCTTGACAGTTTATTTTGACTCTTTTAAAAGCTGAAAATGCAATTAAACTAGGGTTTACTAATTATTGATTTAATTACTCAATTATACAGTGGCTTCAGCAAGCTTTCGGTTCGCTTTGTGGAAACATGTTCTTTGAAATGTTTGCAGGTTTGTTAAATATTAAAAACTCAAGCACTATCAGAATGGATGGTAATCATCTGTAAACTGCCATCTTCAGATCTTTGAAGATGGGCTGGGCCACTCAAGGTCATTCAGAGGTTTGTGCTGAAGGGGCATCAGCGTTGTCTTAGTTATAGGCTTCTGAAACTCTGTTAGATTGACTGTTGGATTCTTTAGTTCAGCTGGATGGCCAACTACGGTGGTTCCAGTCTTTTTCCATTTCACTATAAATGAAGCAGCTGTGTTCCTGGGAACCAAGCCTATTGGTGGAATTGGTTTTATACTTTTGCCTTGATCTATGCCTCACCACAGAGGTCTACAGGAAAGTCCTTTGGACGTCTTGCTTTGGTTTTTGTCCTGAAATGTGGTTCAAACTGTGGGACCCTTCATAAAGTGAGACGTGTCCATTTCAAAGTTCAATCAATTCAATTTGACACAGTGGACTACAGTCAAATTGTAGACACATCTCAAGGATAATTAAAGCAAACAGAATGACTATGCTATGTAGAGGACATAGGTTTGAATACTTCAGAAAGGATATCAGTTTTAGATTTTTGAATTAAAAAAAACAATCTAAAAAATAAAATTTCACTCACTATTTGGTTATTGATTGTAGATGGTTGGTCAACAATGGCATTTAAAACTTAAATGTAAAGGGCTCCTTTGCTTCTTTACTTACAGTTCTCACACCTGGAAACACTTAAACCTCCATCCCTGGGTTATCAGTTATGCTCTGAAAAGGGGGTTCCCATTGTAATGCATGCCATCTGCATCTCTAAATGTCTAACATATGGAAATCCACAAGAACCTAACCCTGTTTCAACTTGTTTAAAATCTTCAATCTTGTCAATCTTCAAAATTTGGAAGTATTTTTCATACAATGAAAGAAAACATGCAGATGGAATAAATGTTCCTGTGGAGGTTTAATTACAAACTACAGTGTAAAAGACTATCTCCAGTTGATTTGGGACACTGTCCAAAAACATTAGCTTTTTAACTTGGCATCTGTGCAGAACAGCTTTCCTAATAAATGAGGCCATACGACTGCACTTTGCTCAACAGAGACACATGAGACAGATGTGTTCACGTTGTTGAACACTGTCTACAAGCAGATGTTTATTTATAGTCTTGCTGGGCGCTGCAGTGGCCTCTATTAATCAGATCATAACAGAAACAAGGACGTACAGATGAGTAACGAGTAAAATACCTGTGGGAGTGCTGTTAGGTAAAACCGCTTTTACTGCCTGGATTGTTACATCACATTTTCTCAGTATGTTTGTGTATCCTAATCTGCAACAGCTTGCTTGGGGAACCATTGCATCCCATGGTACTTGGACATTTGGGGACTTTTGAGCTGAATTAGCTTTGGTTTGCTGTGCTTTAACACTTGCTATGAAAATGACTTGCCTAAGAGCTCTTGACCATCTTTTGGTGCAGCAGGTTTTGAATAGTATGAAAATGAGTCACTGTGAGTGGGGTGAGCGAAGCAATATGCATGAATCACCTAGGGAAACTACTGAAAATAATCTTCCCTGATTCTATATGTTTGGTTTGAGAAGACATTGATTTATTTACACTTATTGACACAGAAAATGAGCAGACACCTCACCAGTTTTCCACTGCAGTTATTTGATAATAGAATTCAGAGTTCTTACCCTGGGGCTGATCTCTGTATTAAATATGGGAGCTGTGTTTTTCTGCACTCACTTCCCTTGTGTGTTGAGGAAAAGCCCATAGGTTTCCAAATAAGGTCTGGGTGAGCACTGGCAGTATTAATAGAATAAGACTGCTGCTGGGGAATATTTGTATTGACCTGTTAAAAAAAAACTTTATCTAATGCATGCCGTTTCTATGGCATTGTGGGGGTGGCATGCTATGAAGGCTCGGTGGGGCTGCATGTACATCTACAGCTTGCTGGCTCAGTAAAAAATGAAAAACAGGAAAAATAAGTTGCTGTGATCTAGACACTAACATTAGTTAGCCATGACTTAAATGCATAAAAAAATAAAAGGATAATTAATTTAAATGTAATGTATGTAGCACAAATTACATCAGTGAAACATTTTGGCCTCTTAAACATTTACTTGACTGCAACATATTAGAAGAATCTTTTTTCCTTTTTACTGTCAGGTAAGTTGCAGAAATAGCAGAATAACCTTTTCTACATTCACCACCTTTGTCTGTCTCATTTAGTTATGTTCTATGGTTGAGACTCACTTCCAGACTAGTCTTCAGCCAGTCGCTCCTCCCTCTGAGTGTGCTTGGTTTTTGCATGGAGACCTGCTGAGGGGTTTTTGACTTGATAAAGGCGTGCTGTGTTTGTTCAGTTTGTTCCGGTACCAGAGAGGCCCCTGGTGTGAATGTGATTCAGCTGGGTGATTCAGCCCATTAAATGACTCTATGAACAGAATGGGTCGCTTGCTTTGGCTTGCTGCTGGCTGCCGGTCCCAGGACCCACTGTATGCCTGGCACTGAATGGAACAATGTCTTTTAGCACTGGTTTTTTGGACACATGACAACGTGCAAGCTGTTTGATATGTGGAAACTTGGACAGGATTAAAAAACATTAGAAATTCAAGTTTTAGTGAGCACTCACATGCGAGTATGCACAAAGACTGGGTTTTCCCACAGACGTTCAGCATTGTTTCACCTTTTTTTTCCCATTAACGCCTGTTACTCTGTCATTACCTGTAGAGCATATGTACGGGCACACAAGAAACCAGGTTATTCTGGAAAAGTGGATGGTAGATTTACATATGCTGTATTAAGTAAGTACAGGCTTCTCAGACGGCTGTCATAGCAGTGATAGGACAGACTTTGTAGTGAGAGCACAGATTTTACTCATCGTGCAAATGTGTCTTCATTTTACAAATATTCAAATGGTTAACTGTGATTTTAGACTTTAGAAATTACCAAAGTAGAAATTTGGATGGAATTATTTTCAAAATGAGCGTGCATCTCGTATTTTTTACTAATCTGACCACCATTATACAAAATATAAAATTTTGTTTGACATTGTCCATTTAGTTTTAAAGGACATTTCCCACACAGTTCCTTCTATGTTGACCTTCTCCTACTCAAATTAAAGAGAGCTGGCACGTTAATGTAGTATCCATGATTTTAATTCATATTTAGTGAATTGAAGCATACGGCCTGAAGAAGAAAAGTGTGAATACTTACTATTTTGACAGTATTTTAAAGTAAGTCTTATTTTAGGACTTTGACAGCAAACAAAATTTTCTTCCACAATCCACGTTCAGAGCAAATAAAATTATTTTACATTTTTGTGCTATGTGTTGTCTAAATGCACCTATACAGAAAATAAATGATGTAAGGGTACAGGAAATTTCCCATCTGGCCTGGCCGCATACTACGCCATAAACCGAGCACAAACTCTGCTGCCAAGTCTATTTAGAGTTAGCTTGTAATTTTAGTGTCATTGAACAAATATGTCAAAGATCTCCAAAGTCTTAATAAGTTGCAAATGCTTCAGCTGAGGGCCAGTACATGGTCAGTTTGTTCTGTACCAGAGCTGTTGCACTGATAAGCACACACTCTGTCTTTCTGTTATGTCACGTTGCATGTGAATTGGCTTCGGGCCTGCTGTGTCCTCTAATGGGGGAGTCCTGTCAGGGCTGCACTGGGATGTTCTGATAGATGTGTCAAAATCAAGGAGAAAGGGCTGTGGCATCCTATTCCTGCTGCAAGACAGTGGATCTGATGGAAACAAAGAGTGCTTTAGTTAGAGCAAAAAAAGCTGCAGGCCTGCATCAAACACTTTGTTTCTCTCTCCCTACCTTTGTCAACAATACATATCTTTGTTCTGCATATTCAAGGTTTAAACACACTGTACTTTCAGACTCTATTAAAAATCAGTTTACCATAATAAGTGTGACTTTGTGACCTTGAATATGTGTTGTTGTTTTTATGTGTTGTTTGTATAAGTTTTCCAGACATTTGTGAATATTGTGTCATTTTATTGTAGCCAATTTTCTTTTATTTTATTGGCCTTATTGGTCAATAAAAAAAATAAATTAAAGATAAAAATTTGAACAATACTTGTTTTGGTTCTAATATAGTTTTGTCCTACATTTCATATGTAAATATTTACTTTTGTTCTCTATTTGAGTAGACAAATATAGACATAACGTATCTCTATTGCACTTATAGGCTGAAAACATTGTGTTCTCACCTTTGTGTTCCTACACAGCACTTGGAAACTAAAGTTGTAATGTACTGTAACATTTTACAGTTTAACATTTTTATATTCATTTTCTGTTGCAGAATGAGTTTACAGCACTGTAGTCTGTGTTGTGTAGGTTGCACTCAGCTTTGTCCTCTGCTCTCTCCAAATAAACTGCTGTTACTTCTGAAATGTAAAACACCAAATCTAACGTGGAGGCCAGGTCTTGATTCATCACTTTATCAATGTATCCGTGTTCACAGTCTTGCACCAGATCATAAACAACTGCATGCTATGTGTTAGAAATCCCAGTCATCAGTCACCAAGAAGTTGCACACTGGTTTTTGGCCGCCATGCACCAGTAATACTTTTTACAGCAAAGCAGTCTGGATTTAGAGCTAAACTGTAGGTTTCAGGTCTTTAGCAGGCTAGTAACTGATGACAAGTCACGTATGCATTTAAAAGGTTTTATTCTCACTTTAAATTATATGAATAAAATATGTAAATCAATTAATTTTGGACTTCCTTGAACAGTTTGAGTCTTTGGATGACATTCTTTGTGCTCTAACTGTTTCTCTCTCACCGTCTTCCACAGATAGTGTCCAACGTGCTGATCTTCTCCTGTACCAACATCGTGGGAGTATGCACCCACTATCCTGCTGAGGGCTCCCAGAGGCAAGCCTTTCAGGAGACCAGGGAATGCATCCAGGCTCGCCTCCACTCCCAGAGGGAAAACCAGCAGCAGGTGAGCGAGAGAGAGAAAGAGAGAACTGATTTGTGGTGACAGGAGAGAGGTTGTACTGCCACTAAGAAGACATAGACCAAAAGGCACAAGTAACATAACTGACTAAATCACATGACTGTCTCTGTAAAAGAAATGCTTTATTGAAAACCAATGTTTTCAATGTAAAACACTCACCTCCTGTAGCTTTCTCCTTTGTGAAGGACGGCAGCTGTGAAAAAAAAAGTTTTAACCAGATTCTATACTGTGGGCTGCATGACCTATTTCCATTGCTATTTTAAAGGGACAATAAATAATCAGCTCACAGACAGGTTTTCTATTCACAAAACAATTGCAGCCAATGAGAACAACACCACTCACTATGATGTCATAACTGCTTATGTATTGATGTTTAAATATTTAAACTGGTACTGCTTGCTGGAAAACGCATGTTTATGTTTTGCATGGAATGGTCATCTTTGCTGTTCATTGACAACACATGTTATTGTGTTACAGGACAACCAGTAGCCTTTTGAGTTTGTGATTGGTGCAGAGCAGTTTAACATGGAGGCACCTTTACTCTAAACGCTGCTTGTTTAATTCCTGCAGCAATAAAGTAAAGACATAACTTCAGGTGCATAGTGCAAAAACTATAGTTCACATATTACATTTTTGCATCGTTGATATGCACTGGCAAATGTTTATAATGTGAGGTTCATTGTATATTAAAGTGGCACAATAGGAGTTTATACATAAGACTATTCAGCAGCTACAGGGGAACATAATAAGATTCCCTGACATAGCTTGCATCTGTTTGTGTTTTTTTTAAAGTATAAAAAAGTGATGCGTTTTCTATCCAAAGCAATCAGTTTCCCTCCTCTGTCAAACCCAAATAATGGTTATGTGGAGACAAAGTGAAACTCTACACAGCTCATAAGCAAATCATTGATCAGTCTTACAGTGCCTTAAAACAAATCTTAAAAAAAGAATAAAAAAACTATAAAAAAAAAAAAAAAGAAAACTGTATATTTAACTTTTGGTTAGAGAGAGAAGAGATTAATCATTTTAGAGGGTGTTTTGAATGAGAAGAAGTTGAGGGCAGAAAATCACATTTCGTTTTTTTACAGTTGTTGCTCTAGTAGATATGAGGTAAAAACAATAGTTTAATCACATCATCAAGGCCATCATTGTACAGGCATTTATTGTTGTGAACAGGTGTGTTAGCCACTTTGCTTCCCCTTCAGATGGCCATAGCCCCCACCTTTTTAATTTACATACTATGCTTGTCCATTGAACTTATTCCCTCCCCACGCTGTCCTGCAGGAACGCCTCCTGCTCTCCGTGCTTCCCCGCCATGTTGCCATGGAGATGAAAGCTGATATAAACGCCAAACAGGAGGACATGATGTTTCACAAGATTTACATCCAGAAGCACGATAATGTCAGGTAACATCAGGGCCTGCCCACCACAGGGACGAGGCAGCGAGGTGACAACGGGAAGCAGATTGAAATAACACATTTTCTCACCATCTCCACAGTTTACAAATGATTTCAAGGTGTTGGGTATAAGTTTAAGGTACCAGAAAATATCAGAAAAATTGTACTTTCATAATATTATACACGAAAGTGAATGAAATGCAAGTTGGAATCTCTTTATAACCATTAAATGCATTCTTTTGATTGTTCTGCAAAGTTCACAAACAAACAGAATAATGTATGTTTTTAATTAAGATCAGTCCTGTTGTGTTTAAAACTAATAAAAATGTTTTGGGGGGCAACAGAACAGTAGAATAAACCGTGATTTTAATCTAGGTTAATTCTTTAATGGTGCAGCCAACCCACAGACAGAAGCAGAAGAGGTGACGTGCAGGTGTTGCCATGACAATAGGCTGCATGGTATGGAGTATTTTTCACCTGTTCCTCCTTTGAGTGTGTATAATCATTTTTACTCGAATAGAAATATTGCAAACTTAAAACTAGAATAAACCAGCCTTTGCTGGTCATCATATTAAGAATATAGGCAAAATTTATTTTAAAAATTCATAGTACATTCATATTCAACAGTTATGTTATTTTAGTGGTTTCTATTAGCTGCCATTTTATTTACATAAAAGAAGAGGCCAAAACATCAGAAATGCCTTAATATAATGCACTCCAATAATAATCATTTAATGGAATTATCATCTTTCTGATAGTTTCAACAAAAACTGGGAAATTATAACCTTGTAAAAGTAAAAGTAGAATTCATGGTAGCTTTATTGGACACAGGTATGCCTAATAAAGTGGCCAGTGAGTGTACACCACCATTCACCAATACACTCAAGACGTTGTTAGTGTTGTTAATGACTATCATAGCTGGAAATGAGGCAAGTTATTGGCAAACATTAGTCCTGCAATGGCACATTGTTTTTGCTAATGCCAAACAGTTACAATAGTAATAGTTAATCAGTTTAAGGGCTAATTGATAATTAGAAAACCCTTTTGCAATGATGTTAGTGCAGCCAAAAATATGTATGTCCTTATGGAAGTGACCCTAAACTTTAAACACTAGTATGTGTGGCCGGATGTCTGACTGGTGTTTGTTTACAGTTTGTTCAGTTTCCTTGCTGCTTCAGTGATGCAGTGAATAGCTGCTTTATCTAATTTGAGAGGGTATGATGTGGCTTTGTTAGGTTTGGCACCACCTTGTGGAGTAAGAAAACTGTGCATCAAGGTGATAGTTGACTGAAGTTGTGCCTGTGTGCATGTGGCAGGAGCAGCCTTAGTACCAAACTGTGCAGTGAGTCAGGTGGAAGCCTAAACTTCCATACATAATAAAAGCTATTGAAACCATTTATCACTTTGATGTGTTCCCTTGAATCCTCACTGGTTAGAACATCAAGTCACGTACTTGAAGCTCTTCTACACAAAGGCTTTTTCATTCCTATTAAGGTGATTATTATCAGGAATGGTCTTCTTTTTAAAAGTTTTCTAAGTTCAAATAGGAGGCAAATAAAATGAATGTCATGTTGGTTCACAGCTGATTCCAGTAAGCTGTAACTCATTATTACTTGTGAAGTTAGCACTGTACTTTGTATAATTAGATCAGACACATGGACAAAAATCTTCATTACTCAAACAAAGCATCCAGATTAAACAAAATAAAAAGACAAAGAGGAAAAGGAAGCTCAAGTGTTGGTTTACTAGATTGTCGCACTGTAGGGTTGAGTCACTGGGGAGCAGATGGCACATTAGCAGCATCCGCTAAGCTTGGCTAATTTCTTTCTGTGGTCATGAGTGTGTGGTCAGTGGCTGGCTAACCAGGTGTGATTAGGCCTCTTGGAGAGCAGACTGTGGCTTTTGGTAATTAGGGCTCTGCTGAGAGGCCGAGTAACAACAGGAAGAGAAGTGACAGCTCCTACTGTTACAACTAAAGAGGGAAAACAGAAGAAGGAGGAGGGCGAGTCACTGAAGCTTGTGCTGCACTGGATATTGTATGTATAAGAGTATGTACTGTATGTCTCTATTTTATTCTCCTCTCCTTATTCCCAATTCATGAGTCCTGAGCAATAAAATACTGTTCAGAAGTTTATTTTTCACATATGAAAAAAGGGTGCGTAATTATAGCCTTTGATGCAACATAAAGTTCAAGTGGTTTCTAACACTATAGGGTGCATATTTGTACCAGTTCCGCTTGGATTAGCTACTTCAGTCAGTTAAGGTAGTGAACTAAACAAATAACCTGGGTGGTGCAGGCGAAGAAGCACGTCCATAGACGTAGATCTCGAGGGTTTAGTTCATTGCACGTAACGGTGCCTAAAGCTTGGCCCCACTTAGCTCCAGCTTGTATTAAATGCCTCCAAGTCACAGTGCTAAACCGTAACGTATCTAACTCCGTATAGGGCCATTTTTAACACTCGCCCAAGTTCTGGAGGTGTTTTCTTTTTTCTTTTTTTTTTAAGTGGTCAGAGTCACAAACATTCCAGTTCGGTCCTGGAAAAGTATAGTTTTAGTTTGTTTCTTGATGACTCCACAAAACCAAAGGAAAGTCCGACCACCTAGTAGAGTCTGTGAAGAAGAATTAGGGTAAGTGTTGTAAATGCAGGTCTCAACTATGAACTCAGCAAAGAGCAAAAAAAGGCATCACTCTGGATTTCTATATGTTACTAAACTATTATAGCATTGTTTCTATACTAAGTATATCTTAGTCACTAGTGCTACATAATTTTAGTTGTGTAGGTAAAATTCTTACCACTGAAGGGACTTTTGACTTTCAAAGAATGGTACCTTTCCTGAGACTGTGGCATCCCACTTGTGTTTGTCCTCTGGAGGAAAACAAGGTCCTGTGGCTTCAGCAATGAGACCAAAATATGTGCTGACTAAGGTATTACGCAACACAGCTTTGAGGTGAATGTTCTGATGCTGCTGTGTCACCCTGTGAGTGTTCAGGAAATATTCTCAAACGGAGCACTGTGACTGTAGCTGCTGTCGCTGTTATGTAGGCCAGCAGCACCCCGAGGAGAAAGACATGGGATGAAAATTGCATAAATTAAAGGGACTGACCTTACCTTTGTCTAACCATGTTTTAATTGAAATAAAGACTAAAACTGACGCTGTACGGCAAATACGGTGTTAGTGTGTAATGTAGATAATCATGCATAAGTGTTACATAAGAGGGAGGAAGTTCGACTGCCACAAGGTCAGCCAAGTATCTAAAAGATAGAGATAGAAGGGTAGAGAGAAAGAAAAAGAACAGGAAATGATGACCGTTATGTATTTAATGAGTGATACGTAGAGCTGAATGAAGTAAAGTAAGAGGTAAACAAAGAAAAGCATAAAAATCAAAGCAATGTCTGTGAGAGTATTTTTTTTTCCTGGCTGAGCTGCAGGGCTAAGCAGCAAGGGGGCAAGAAAAAAGGCAACTGGCCGGTGGGAGATGAGAGATGAGAGGGGGATCAAAAGGTCAGCACAGGACACCTCTGGTTCAGCTGAGCTGTGACCCAGAACAGATTTTGCAGTAGTGCTTCTGCAAGCAGGAAACGGTGACTGTCTGACAAAGTTGCACGCCAACATCTGGGCACCTCTGGAAAGCAAACACCAGCAGCAAACGGACATCAGAACATTAACGTGACATTAAACTGGGGTCTTGCTATGGGCAAAAATTTGGGAACCCTAGCCAAATAATTTGCCTTGGTGTTGAAGAAGCACACTACAACAAATAACTTGAAAGCAAGTTCACCCTTAGATTGCATATTTATTTATTTTTATCAGTTGCATAATAATGAAATGTCCGAAACCACATGGACTTTCAGTTCAGGATCTCCTCTGCAATCACTGTCACTGAGAAAAGCAAAAGTCACCAGGATATAATGCTGTGTACTAACTGGTGACTCATCACCAAGGTAAGAATGAAATGGGACTTTCCCATACCCTCTCTCACTGTGCTGCTTTTGTACCTGACCACCCACTGACACGCTGTGGGAAGTGGTCCTCCTCTCTGCTTCACTCAGTCAGTGAAGAGGGACTGATAATTTACCAGGAAATTTATGCATTGTATATTTGACTAAAACAGACTGAGACTAAGAGGATAAATAACCTTTGCACTGAATATAAATATATTGTTAACATTATTAATATTTCAATCTTTAATGTCAGTGAATCTTGAAATCTGCCACAGTAGTGAGAAGGTTTTGAATATAATTTTCCTCGAGTAACGCATTTTTTTTTAATGACATTTTCTGCATTATACTCACCTGCTTCTCGGGAACAGATACGCTTCAGGTGTATTTTCCTGCTTTTTATGATTGTCCAGTAACCACAGTGATTATGTGTTGGAGTGATACCAAAATGCAGGTGACCTACTACACGGTACTATGACTGAATGGACACACACATACAACAGGAACTGCTCCGGCTGGATCCAGTTTTATAACACACATTAAGAGAACTGGATTTCATGTTCCTCCTCAAGTTATTCATTTCTAATGGACATAATGGTTAATATTGTCCGTTTCCAGTGTTTGTTGCACTCAAACTGACTGATAAAACTGATCAGTTGTTTCACAGCTGTTGCAGTAGTCATTTTGGGTCAAATGTGGATCACATTTCACACCGTTTTATATTTCACAATTCCGACAGTGGCCACTACACTTTCACTGGCACTTGTTTAATTTGATGTCGGACATTTTGCCTAATTATGATGTAATGTTTATGATGTAGGGAAATTTGATTTTCAGATATCCCATAAGTACATTCTCTCAGTTTAAATGTTGAGGCACAAGTTAGTGTTAGTGAGAGAGAGATCTGTTGGTAAAAATGGTAAATGTTAAGGTTCAGTACAGTTTGTTTATTTGTAAATGGTAGGTGCATATGCATTTAAAAACAGGTGAATTAAAGCACTCATTACCATTTCTCACTTGCCTTCCTCGTTGTTCGTTGCTGCTTCTACCCAGACTGATAGACCTGTTTCTCAGCTGGAACACACTGGCCAAGTGTCTGGTTTCGCTCGACCTCCCATGGAACAGCTCACAGAAAACAATCAATTATTCTCAGAAATGTGTACCCCAGAGTGCGGACTCTTAATCCCTTTCAGCCTGAGATCCAAATTGAGTAAATTTAGGCATTTTGAAACTCAAGTTGATTAGAACATGTGAGTGCTCTTGACATGTGGGCACTCTGTGCACCCTGTAGAATCCCTGCCTTAACACTCAACACAAATCAATGCCACATACACAGAACACAGTTCACTTTTACGTGCATACACATAAACACATTGTGCCTGCACATACTGTACAAACACACCATGTTCTTGGCTGTGTAGCAGGCACCTACCCTGTGAGATTCATGTGAGCTTGTTTGGTCACAAACCTTTGTCTATTCATAGCTGTCTCTTCTTATTCCTGCAGGTCTGGCTCAAAAAGCCACTTCTACATAGTCAGGAAACTTGCTGGCTTCATTAAATACAATGTCAACACTGCCTTCTTCTGCTCTTATGTATCTGCGTACAGGGTTGCCAGATTGGGTGGTTTTCTGCTCTACTCCACTTTTTCTTCAGATGGGTGGGTAAATTAATTGGGTGGACTACTCTTTTAGGTAGAACAACATACTGTGGCAAAGATACAGTGCTGTAGGTGTTGTGGTTTGGTCCACTTTACAATCAATATAACACATAGTTTGTCATGTGATATTGAAGATGAAACTGCCAATAAAGGTAAAATGGAAACAATAGTGCACACTAGAATTATTTTAGGTTATATGCTCATAAACGGCTAAGTCAAGCTTAGGAGAGTCATGGTCAAAGTTGCTGCAAGCAACTCAGTGCTAAGCAGTGTGAAATAGTAAAGACAGACGGATAGCTAAGTTTGACTTACAGCATGAAGTCCATCATCTTTCACCACAGGATAAAATCAGTGGCCTTGTGACAGATTATGATGCTTCACAGAACAACTTGAGCCATTCAGGACAAGCTGGGTTATGGGTTTTTATCTATGAGTGTGCATGACACCAACTTGAATGTCTCCCACAACATGGCAAGCTTTTTACTGTTCCGACCTTCCAGGCCTGGTCCTTTTTGTCCTTGTTTCTTTCTGAGAGCAGTAATTCAGCCTGGTGAGATCATCTGTCCTGGTGTTAGGAGACTAATGAAAATGCCTCAGTCACAAAAAGACCTTTGCTGTATCAGTTTACCTTATTTTCAGGGAAGGGAAACTAACTTAGTTGTATTAGGTCTCATTTCACACACACACTCTCACACAGTCTCCAAGCAATTTTTCCAGGACAAGACCTCATTGTATTACCTTTAGACATGACTAAAATGTTGCTTTGAATTACAATTTCACACCTTTCACTACCGTCATTTGCTTCAGGGGTAAATCTTAAATAAAGTCATTTAATCACCCTCCTCTATCTCTCTCGATTCCTTATCCCTCTTTGTTTTAGTAATTTTTGAACTACATAGCTATATATCACAAAGTAGTCGTATTGTTGCTCTGGGTGACGAGTTCCTTTAGTGCAGTCAATATGGCAGTTTATCACTGGTTTGGGATGGAAGTTTATACCCAAGCATGCTCAGTACCAGATGTGGAAGTATCTTCCATCCATCCATCCACGCTTACTTAAGGGAAGCCTGCCCCAACTGATGGAAACCTGAACAGCCAGAGGAAACCAAAGCAGACTCCTCACAGAATCCCCCAACTGGCCAGCATGTCTGGACTGAAGATGCATGTTGCTGTTTACCAGCATGCCACTCAGAACTACTCCAGAGACCGAACATGCAATTAAAAAAATTGTTACAGAATGTTGTTTTTAAGTTGAACTTTCCACAAGTTGCATCTTACTCATTGCTGGTGAAATGTGTTTGCAGCCTCTTCTTTCCCTGAATGTTGAATTTTGTCTTTCTTGTCCTTGTGTTTCTGCAGCATCTTATTTGCGGACATTGAGGGTTTCACCAGCCTGGCTTCCCAGTGCACAGCGCAGGAGTTGGTGATGACTCTCAACGAACTTTTCGCCCGCTTTGACAAGCTGGCAGCAGTAAGGACACGGTCACATACTTGTACATGTAATGTGCACAAACTGTGGTCATATTTTTGATACATAATTTTATGTTTGTTACCTACCTCAGTAACGCAGGCCAGTAGGCTAATGAATATGCTGCACATTAAACTGAGTTGTAAAACCTGTGAAACAACTAATAGGTTATAGTCATCCTACTTTTACCGTGGTCTGGCTGCAACAGTAAACCTAATGCATGGGATCATACATTGCTCCTACAAGTGCAGAGCTATTATACTGCTGTCTGATCAGCGTACCCATCTGGACCACTGCTAGTATTTTTGTCCCACGTTGCATTGGTAAAAACCTTATCCACTGGATCCACTGACATCTGATGACATTATGTGGACAGTAGACACCTTAAAGGCCTTAAAGGTCATGTATATGAGAATGATTAGAGTAAAACAGACTCCTGTGTACAAGGAGGAAAAGCTGTTTTAAGACTGTGTTATTTAAAATTTGTTTGAAGTTGGTTCCTGCTGACACGCAGAAGGCAGACAGCTAGGTGCGCACACTTCACCCGTTAGCTCTCTCAGGCAGTTTTTACGCACGGTCACATGGACAGAAACAACCTTATTCACAGACATCGCTGAAGTCTAGTCGCTAAAGTCTGTTGGTTGATCTGGATGTAATTGTAAATCACATTTATTTCTGTATCCAGAGTGATCTCACGGGTGACGTGTGCGCATTTGCGCACAGCTGTACAGCTGTCTGCCTTCTGTGTGTTAGCGGGAATCAACTTCAATCAATTTAGCGTCATTATTACCGGTGGTGAAACTAATGTGTAGAATAAATGGTAAAAAAAAAAGTAACGAGTTGAGTGTTGCCCAATGTAGCGGAGTAAGAAGCGTTTCTTCTTCACAATACTACTCAAGTAAAAGTAAAAAGTATGGTGCACTAAAACTACTTAGAAGTACATTTATTTCAAAAAGTTACTTAAGTAATGGTAACGGAGTAAATGTAACTCGTTACTACCCACCTCTGGTCATACACATTTTAGTGCACCAAGGTATGAAATATTTGATGAACAATGACATGGTTCATATGAGGCATCCCTAAGTCACAACCAAGATTTTGAAATACACCGGAGGCTTGTAAAGCAGAAAAGAATATATTTCTGTTATGCAAAATAGGGTCAATTTTTGCAGGATTTCTTTTTTTCGATTTTTCTCAGTGAATTATTTAATCTTTGTTCAGGCCACCGTAGAGAGACTTTGTTTACTGAGTAGCTCATTGCTAATATCTGAACCACAACTATATAAATTGCACAGTCATGAGTATTGATATTTTTTTCTTATCCAGATGCTTCATTGTTTATTCAGCTAATGCTCAATGGATTTAATTTCTTTATGAAAGATGAAACGATGTGTTAATCCATATGTATGAGTGAAACATGCATAATGGAATTATAAACCAGAAACGTTGCTACTGACACTATTATGTCTATGCCAGATGTACCTTGCATTTGTGTATACACATGCACACATCCACACAAAACGCACATGCATTCTCAGAGTGTGCTCTTCACACAGTGGGTCTTTTTTGTAGTTTCCTAGAGCCATGTGCTAGAGAGATACTCAGGTGGCTATCATGAGACACAGTGTTCTCTTGAGCCCTACGGATCAATGCACAGACACACACAAACCATGTTCTGATTGCCCCACACACAGTGAACAGATATTTGAGTTCTATGCTTAATGTGTGAAATTTAGCTAAAATGTAGTTGATGCAGAAATTCTGTTTTGTGGGTCAATGCAACAGCGACAGGCCAAATGTCCTTCAACTGCTAAAAAAGCTAATTAATATCTTTACTATCTTATCATTATTTTTTACGTTCAGATAGTTTGGACTTTTGGGTGAAAATTTCTTCTGCTGGGAGTAAACTTGGTGAGTCTGAACCAGGTAGTACGGAGTAATTATTTTCTGTGAGCCTGTCACTCTGAGGGCCAGCTTTGTGATCACACACAGTCGAAATAAAATGAGAAATGGAGCTGGAAGCTGATTTTATAAATCAATGACTGTCCAAGGAGCTGTCCTGGAAAAACTGGGATTTTTATGGAAAGAGAAAAAAGCACACATTCAAAAAACTTCAACAGATCATGGTTCATGCGGGACAGATCGAATCCACACACTATTCTGCATCCACTTTGGGGTGTTTTACTAGTTTAACATTTGCTCTTGGATTAGTTCAAGCATGTTACCCTGAACTCTCCTCCTTTTTTTTTACTGCTCTGCTGTCAGGTTTTGGGAGTGGAGGTCTGTGAGATCAGCCACTTCATTTAGTTTTTTCACATTAAAAGTGATTCAAAGAAACAGATGAGCCTGTTACACTCACACAGGTAAACACAGGTTCATCATAATAACTAATTTTAAGTTGGACTTGACTTCATTAGTGGTTGTGGTTTGAAGAAGGCATCTTTGTTTCACTACATTGACAGTATTAGTCCTCAGACACAGACAAACACAAGCACACACATACTAAAAATACCAGGTCCCACAGGCCATAGTCCACTACTTGCAACAGCCAATACAATTAAAGGATAATAAATGTATGACATTTGAGTACAACATGATGCAACATGAGATGTTTGCTGTATCCAATGAAATGTAAAAGTCAAATGATTATGAACACATCACAAGAAATTCTTCAGTTTATGAGTTGACGTAAATTTACAGCAAGTTATTGTCTTTGCAGGAGAACCACTGTCTGCGGATCAAGATCCTCGGAGACTGCTACTATTGCGTGTCTGGGCTTCCAGAGGCGAGGGCTGATCACGCCCACTGCTGTGTGGAGATGGGGTTGGACATGATAGAGGCCATCTCGTAAGTTGCCCTCGGGGTTGACTGCGACGTCACTGGTTAACATTTGGCTGCAATGTAATGGCTAAATACGTAAAACGGTAATGGAAGCTCTGTGTCAGAGTACATGCTGTACAATGGTGCGACAGTTATCGGAAAAAGACACTGAATGATGAATAAATGGATGATTTCCAGATGTAGTTTTAGTGATATTTAATGGGAATTATGAATGATGCTCTGGGAGCGGTAATAAGTAGCAGCACTGGTTATACAAGACTACTTTATTGTTACACATACTACTGGTGTTCATATCTGTGAACTCACAGAGCTAGACTGACAACTGATATTCAGTGTTATCATTTTACTCAGAAGTGTTTGATAGTCAAAGTAAAGGGTGTGATATTTCAGTTACTTCCTGAAGGGCCTGCATGCTCTTAAATTGCTTTTATTTTTTCCCCAACAGAGCCTGATGTTTCCAAGCTGTCACAGCTGATCTGCCTTACTCTGCACTGTTAGCGTTAATTCAGTTCATCCATCTGTCCATTTTCTATATCTTTGCATAAATGTGTCCTACTTCACAAAATCAGGTGCAAGGTGCATCCAAAACATTGACTTCATGGTCACAAGATGATCACTGACTTACTAATGATACCCCAGAACCTGTTTAAATAAATATCCATTTTGCTTCTCCATCTGCTAACTATAACCAACAGAGCACATACAATAAGTCAGTGGTTCTCAAACTCGGTCCTCAGGCCCCACTGCCCTGCTTGTTTTCCAGCTATCCCTGCCATACACACTGCTGA
>JAUMHL010000014.1:5454618-5477180 GCA_032362345.1 Sandelia bainsii
TGAACTTTTTACGTTTTCCATAAATTTCACCCGAAAGCCAAATATCCCTAACTTTTTGTGAGTAGTGTATATTTCACTGACATTATTTTCTAAATTATAATACCAGTATTGAGTGTCGTCATTATTATAACTGAATAAGCAGATGTGCAATGAGAGTGATGTTTGGTGGGCTGAAGCTTCTTAGCTCAGTTAAAAAATAAATTCTAGGCATTTAGTTTGTAGCAAGGTTCAGGAGAAGTTACAGAGCCATCAAATTCAGTAGATATGGCAACCTCTAGGTTGTAGTTGAATTATCTATTATATATTTTTTTCTTTTGTGTCTTGCAGGGCTTCGAAGACCCCAAAGACAAGTGAGTAGAGATTGTATCTCAAAATTTCATGTTTTCCTATGACACTTTTCTTTGTGGTGTTGAGCCATGAATCTGCACATACTAGGCAGAGATATTGAAAAAAAGAAATGAAAATGAGGACTGCGTGGGATATTTTACCCTCAATAACAAACATGAACCCCTGAAATGAACTGTATTTGGCACTGATACTGATGTCATTGTGGAGTATGACTGCTACTGAATCACATTACACTGAAGGAGCATCCCCTTCATGAGCTGCTCGTTAAGAGCAATAGAGGGATACGTGAATGCCATATTTTCTGTCAAAAATAATACAGTTTTGCATATTTTGCACAAGAAAAAAGTTTCAGTTTCTGTTTTGGGAGAGGCTCAGTTGGAAAAACTTGATGCCAATGATAACAATGTTTGAATAAAAATCATTCAAAGTCAGTTATGCAAACCTTATCGAACCAAACCCAAGAGTTTATGCTTAAATCTTTAAAAATAACGCCTAAAGGATCTATTTCTAACGTCCACTTTGATTTTTGTATTGTAACTTTAATTAGAAGTATTTAGATAATAATGTTAGAGATAAAAACTTGAAAAGGGGGGGTTGAAAAAGACCCACTTTGCAAACATTACTTTGAATTTGGGTCATTTAAACTTCTTTGTTTTGTTTTAACTTGAGTTAACTTTATTGAGGCAGTTAGGTCAGGTTTTCTGAGAGAGAAATGACAGCAAATTTGTGCACAAAGTGACATTGCCTCATTGTGATGCAATTAGGCACCTCATGTTGTCATGGAAACCCTGAAGCTTTGTAGCTGATAACTGCTGTTCATCTTAATAAGATCCACCTGTCAAGCAGTCTTAGTAATTGTGATCAAATTCTTTCAGATTTTTCCTTTTTCAGAACCTGTCTTTTTTTTTCTTAAATTCAGAGATGACCTTGATAGTCTTCTGTTAGACTGACATGTTCATAAAGTGGTGCAGTGATGACCACTTGTCCAGAATATAAAAAAGACAGAGGATGGGATGTTTAACCCAAACACTGCAGTTATTTTTAAAGAATTTGTCCAAACTGTTCTGTATCTGTGAGTTTGCTCTGACTTCACTGCTTCGGGCTACAGCACAGATCCTGCTTCTCATGCAGGCTGGCAGCTTTTGAGGAAGTACATGCTGTGTTTTTATCTACTAGAACAGATAAAGCAAAAAGTTTAGTTTGGACATTTCTCACTTTCTGAAAATCTTCTCTGACTGGTATCATACCCTGCATGTTAACCGTGATCTCTGCAGACAATTCAGGAGAAAAAATTGTCTCTTAAGCAACAAAAGCTTTTTTGCCAGTATATTATTATTATTATACACTTTCTCTTATTATCAAGAATTAAGACTTAATTTAGTGGCTTCCTGTAGCTCAAGGTTCAGACATCAACCATGAACCAAATGTCATTGGTTTAAAAATTAATTTAAGTCTGGCAAGGTATGTTGCATGTATGTGCATCTGTCTCTTCCTTCACTTCTGTCATTTCTCTGCTCTCTTTGCCAAAAGCTTAAAATGGGGGAAAAAACAGGCAATCCATTAAAAGACAAGACAAGAAAAAAATGACAATGAAGGTCAAAGGGGTCACGCTCTGAATGAAACGGACAACACATGAAAAGTTTTAGCATCTGCTGAACCACTGATTAACAAATTCCAGTAAGCACAGTTGACCAGTCTGACAGTTTGTTTCAGTAAATTCTGCCACAGTATGATTTTCCCCCAGAACAGTAGTTGTTAATGTGATTATACAACAGTTATGGATGATTTCTAATGAGCTTGCAGTTGTTCTTATCTTTTGGAAAAGGAGTTAGAAACGTTTAGCTGCATTAAAAATCTGAAAAAGGCTTTTCTGCTGTCCTGACATGCAAATGTCATTTAATCTCATCTTGTTTTATTCAGGCATTTTATTTTCAGAAACCCGCAGGAAAACTTAAACCCGGAGGACGAAGTGGACGAGTTCCTGGGCCGGGCTATTGACGCGCGCAGCATTGACCGTCTGCGATCCGAACATGTAAAGAAGTTCCTGCTCACTTTCAGAGAGCCTGACCTGGAGAAAAAGGTTAATGCATACACACCACACACAGTGACACACACTGCCAACATAGTAGCACATAACTGACCGTGGCAAGCAATCTTCTCTGCGAATGAAATTCTGTCCCTTGAGGAGGTCACTCAAAGCACAGTGGAACTGGGGTTTCAATGGGGAAGAGAGGCAGCTAAAGGAAAGAGGAAGTAAACTGCTTCAGACAGTGATGGACGAGCTGAGAAGAAAGGTTAGACTTTGGGTTGTGGCGTTGAGTTTGGGGAAAATAAGGAAAGAGCTGGGTGTTGTTTTGAACTTTCAATCACTTTCTTCCCTTCATGGTGAAAGTGTTAGGAAGTAAAGACCGAGATCAGATCCGAGTGAGCCTCCTCTTCACTGTTTGCGAGATCATCTGCGTCTCAGCCTAAACCTGAGCCCATCATCTCATAGATCATCAGTTTGATGTTTGATCCAAGAAAAGGCAACATTTTTCCTTTCAGAGCTGTTTGAACTCTGTTTTTTACAAGTCGTTGCAAAGTCCTCATTTTTGTGCTTCTCAAGAGTGCAGCACAACAACATGTATATATCTGAAACTACGGATCTAAAACAATTGTTTTTTTTTTTTTTGGTAATTATTTTTTGTATCTTTTTAAATTTGCTTTCATGGGGACAGAATGTGAGAAAAATTCACTCATTCTAATGCTGTTTCACTCTCCTTGATCTCCTGCAGTACTCCAAACAGGTAGACTCCAGGTTCGGGGCTTACGTGGCCTGTGCCTCCCTCGTCTTTATCTTCATCTGCATCATCCAGATAGTCATCGTGCCGCCGTGAGTCAATAGTCTGAAATACTGCACAGTTGCCTTCTTCTGCCTTTAATCTTTGCAGCCTCACAAATCCTGCACATTGCTCTCACCCATCTTACAGCATCTACTGCAAGTTTGGCTGTTTTTTAGCCTAACGAGCAAGTCATTTTCATAACACAAAAGCTGAATAGATGAGTAATAAAAGAGAATATCAAATCAGAATCAGTGGAACTTCATGTAAGCAGAAGCCAAATTCAAAAAACTTTTTTTTTTTTATCTACCCTGCACTCCTAGCCCAACTCTCAGTATTGATCTGGCCTACGTCTTTATTAACCTTTCTCCTCCATCTTTTCATCTCTCCACACCCATCTCTTTTATTCCTGTCTCAGTCCTACACATAATCCCTCAGACGCTATCTCCTCTCTCTTTCATTATTAAATCTGTCTTCCTTAATCATTTTCACCATCTTTACACTTTCTCTTTACGCCTTACATCCAATCTATACCTCACATACATAGAACATTTACATCTATTCTTTACATAGACACAAGGTCGTGGACAATTAAGAGAAGCAGGTGACGCTGCCTAAAGTGTTACCTCAGTGTACCTTAAGATGTAACCAGAAATAAAAATTATATCTAAATAAATGATGACATCCTCTGTCTTTGTTGTGCGCAGCTCTGGTCTGATGATTGGATTCTTCATCACCTGTTTCATTGTCCTGACGGCTGTCATGTTCGTCTCGGCCGTCTACTGCTGTTTTGGGGTGAGTTCTCTCTGCCTGTGATGAATAATGATGCCAAATAAACTCGTCGCCTTGTGCAGATCTAAGACATTAATCCTTAGATAGGATTTTTTACAAGGATGTTTTGTACTTTATTTATCTCAAATGTCATCAAAAGAAGCACTGATAGCTTTTCTGTTCCTACTAATTCTAATTTCATTATATGGAACATCAGCATCAGAAATCATAGAGACAAGCTCTGCTAAATCTTTTATCAGGCTGCGGGTTTGATGCTGTACTGATCTTGAAGTTTAAACATGTTCTCTTCTCGACCTCATGGCACTTTCTTCTGGATAAACATTTTAAACTCAATTCCTGAAAGCAAAGTACAGATCAACATGGGACTCAATTCTACCAAGCTCCAGCCTAGAAGATATTATACACACACTGATTGTGATCTGTACCACAACATTAAAACCACTGACAGGTGAAGTGAATAACATTGGTTATCTCGTTACAAAGGCACCTGTCAGGGGGTGGGATTTATTAGGCAGCAAGTGTCACTCCTTGATGTTGGAAGAAATGGGAAAGTGAAAGAATCTGAGCAAGTTTGACAAGGCCCAAACTGTGATGGCTAAACAAATGGTTCAGAGCTTCTCCAAAGCAGCAGGTCTCGTGGGGTGTTAATGTTACACAGTGGTCGGTATCTACCAAAAGTGGTCCGAGGAAAGACAACTGGTGAGCTGGTGACAGGGGCATGGGTGAGCAAGGCTCAATGATGTGTAGGGAGTGAACGGTATCCCGTCTGATCTGATCCCAAAGAAGTAGCTTCTGTAGCACAAATTGCTGAACCTCTGTTCACCCTGAAAAGCACCTACAGTAGGAGGACAGGCACCAGAACTGGACCATGGAGCAATAGAAGGTGGCATGGTCTGATGAATCCCTTTTTTTACATCATGTGAACCTGTGCATTTACCTGGGGTTTACCTGGGCCCTTGTTTACCTGGAGAAGAGCCAGCACCAGGATGCACTATGGAGACCCCACCTCACAATTTACAGGACTTGGAGGATATGCTGCTGACTTCCTGGAGCCCTAACACTTCAGAGATCTTGTGGAGTCCATGTTTCAGTGTGGGTCAGAGCTGTATGGGGACCTACACAACATTGGGCAGGTGGTTTTAATGTTGTGGCTGATCGGTGTATACAATCAATTGAGGAGATCTATCAGTTGCATTCAATTCACAGTTCATTACAGAGAAGTGTGCTGTGGAATTATTTTTGTAAAAAACTTGAAAGATATTTTACGTGGTGTAATACTCCAGGATACAATGAATTCGTTATTCCCCGTGTATGGAATCAAACTGCACTGTTTATCTATTGTAGAAAGCCAATGTACATGTAAGTGTGATGTAGACATTAAAATATAATTCTTCTTGTTCTTTAGTTAAATATTATTCATCTGTGAATGTTCCATCTGTTTAGTGAGCCTCTGTTGATGTGATGTACATGACATTCATGATGTAGAATTGGAGCAGAAATTAATGTTTTGTGACAGTTTCGTTTCATAACTTCTGTTGTATATCTGATGTCTTCTCAGCCAACGTGGGCAGTGTTGTCTTCACGAAATTAAAAATCAATCAGCCAGTCAGACAGTTAATCAGAAAATAAACTGCAACTGTGTTATTACATTTTTTGTGCCGTCTCTCACATAATTATTCCGCAGTATTTTGCCATTCAGAAGCTCAGTAATTTGACACCAGCTAAACCTGTGTTTTGTGCACAAGTGCGTAAAAGAAAATAAGCAAATTTTGAGACAAGGGCGTAATGCCAAAGAGCAGAGTTTATCTGACAATCCTCAGGTGGTTATTCTTTCATCCATTTCCTGCACTCGCTGCCTGCTGATGATCAAGAGATTTCAAAAGAGAAAAGTGCTATCTATTGTTTTTTTCACTGATGACTCAGAGACAGTGCAGTATAAAATTAGCTAAATTAGGTCAAATAAATCACTATAAAAAAAACATTTTCATTGACTGACTTGATTTCTCTCTTTTTTACCCCCCCTCCCACAATCACTCCCTCCCAGCTGTTCCCAGTCCCTCTGCAGACTCTTTCTAAAAGGATCGTCCAGTCCAGACTGAACAGCACCCTGGTGGGCGTCTTCACCATCATCGTCGTCTTTCTTTCTGCTTTCATCAACATTGTAAGTTCTCAATAACCAGAGGTGGTAAGTAACTAAGTACATTTACAACTACTGTACTTAGGTACAATTTCGAGGTACTTGCACTTGACTGGATTATTTCCATGTTATGTTACGTTTACTTTTTCTCCTCTATAAGTCTGAGGAAAAAATAGTACTCTTACACCACTACATTTATTTTAACGTCATTAGTTACTAGTTACTTTTTGCAGGATTAGATATTAAGATCATTATATATTAATAAAACCCTGGTGTATCATTTATGGGTTAGCCTCCTGTCACTACATAAGGTAGATAAACTCAGCCCCAGCTTTACCGACTGCTGTTTTTGTTCAACAGTCTGTACGTAACAACACATTTTAGCAATAACTTTTTACCTTTGGGAATTTCTCAAACAAATGTACCAGACGTCTACATTTGTTATCAACAGTAGCAAATTCTACATTGTTTAAAATACATTTAAAGTACTTCTACTTGTAGTGGAGTATTTATCAGGGCAAGTTTGAACACTTGATATACCTCTGTCATTAACAGTCACAAAAGAACAAAAATAATTTTCTCCTCATAAAACATGTCTCCAGGCACTGAGCATTTTGTAATCTTATTCAAACTAACTCACATTTTGTAAAAACAAGACATGTTTTGATTCTTCTGGTCATGAATCACCTGATTATTCACTGACTCCCACATTCAACCTTGCTTAGTTCACCTGCCGCAACCATGACCTGCGGAGCTGCATCAAAGCAGAGCTCAACATCAGTTTGGACAGCGTTAATGCCTGCCACGCTCATCTTCTCAACTACAGCCTGGACACACAGCACAGCCCCTGTGGAGACGATGCTCTCATTTGCAGCTTTCCTGAGGTACAGGTGCCCGTGTATGTGCCTAAGCAGTGACAAGAATACATTATTTGCATGATGTGATTTCTAATACTGTATCTGTAAAAGCAGCAGATAATAGTGTTTTGTGTAGTTAATTCTATGCTTTATTTAAGCAGCAAGCAAATGTAAAGGTGCCATAAACATATGCAAGTAAGAGTAAGACAAATGGAGCAAAACAGATGAGTGTACTGCAGCTGCCGTAATTTAGGCTTTTTAAAAGTCTCAACATGAGCAACTTGTCTGAAACCAATTAATCTTAATAATTTCTGCAGAAACATAGTGCTAATTAGACTAATTCCATTCATTATTCCATTAACTTTAGTGCTGCTGCAAGTCTGGCACAAACTCTTAAAATGGCAGCAGAACAAAACAAGAACTTGCATTATAATATCTAATCATAGATGTGACTTTTTGCTTTGTCCAGTGGTGTAATCAAATTAATGACTATGTTATCGTCCTGGAGCATGCTGCATATTCTACCAGTCAAGCACTTTAATTCCTGGGTAAAATAAGGCAAAATGTGGTTTTCTCTCTGAACATCTGGCGAGAAACATACTGAGTGTTTTGTGTAATATCTCAGGTACCTCATTGCTTTAGAACAATGTATCTTTGTAATAAATAGAACAAAAGCATTCAAGTATTTTAAAGCATTCTTCTGTCAAGTGATGTGATTTTGAACAGCAGCAGAACAAATGGGCGCTAAGTGAGTATAATTGCAAGTTAAATGTTAACAACTTGTTTGCACAGTATAAATGAACAGTTAAGTGGTCAAAACTGTGGGTTTATCGGCTGTTTTATAATACCTCTTTCTCAGTCAGTCAGCACCGCGTGCTCCAGAATATAAACCTTCATATTCAAACATAAAAACAAATGTACCTTTTCTAACAACCGCTCCATTTTTTTTTCCTCAGTACTTCTCATCCTGTGTGCTACTAAGCCTGCTGGCCTGCTCCGTCTTCCTGCAGGTCAGCAGCATCGGTAAACTCTTCCTTATGCTCTTCATTGAGATGGTCTACCTTCTTATCATGGAGGTGCCTAAAGTGAGCCTCTTTGACAACCAGGACCTGCTGGTCATGGCCAATGCCATCAATGCTCTGTGAGTCACTTTATTACTGCTGTGTGTGTGTGTGTTTGTGTATGTTGTTACGCCTGCAATGTTTAAATCTTTGACTGTGTGCAGATGCTTTAACAGCTGATTGGTTTTTTTCTGTTCCTCCCCTCACAGCGGGCACATGAATGGAACAAGGTGAGCCTGATGGCAACTTCTGTTACCACAGAGACCCAAAAAATCACCTCCGTCATTTGTTTAAGCTAACAGCGTCATTATCGCGGTGCAGGCACAAATGTAACTATAATGACCTGCTGGCAACAGATGCTAACACTAATGAGCCAAGATTTAGAGGGCAGCTTGTTCTGTATCATTAAGTCCATCTTTATACACCATGCAGAATAACATTAGAGAATGAGAATTGATTGAATTTGTTCGGTGCTTAGCATAAAGCGTGAAAATGTGAGCATGTGTTTGTGTTTGCTGACCTCCAGCTGTGTGGTGGACTCCAAGGTTCCTCTGAAGATCATGACACCGGTGGTCATCACCGTCTTCGTTCTCGCCCTCTACCTTCATGCCCAGCAGGTGGAGTCCACGGCCAGGCTCGACTTCCTCTGGAAGTTGCAGGTTAGTGTCTCTGTGTATGTGGGTGTATGAATGTGAAGGTGTGTACACAACCACAACCACAACCACATTGTGGGGAGAAAAAGTTCCAAAGTGTGTAACATTTTAGGTTTAAGACTTTTAAGTTGTAAGGTTAAGATAAGGACGTAGATTGGTTATATAGAGGTTATTGTTAAACTCTGGGTTATTCTTTAGTCAGATGATCTCTTGAGTGATACAAGTCATTTTCCATTATTCCCTCTTCTGTAAAGCCTGATATATACACCGATCAGGCATAACATTATGATCACCTGCCTAAGATTGTGTTGGTCGCCCTGTTGCTGCCAAAACAGCCCTGACCCGTCGAGGCATGGAGTCCACTAGAACCCTGAAGGTGTGCTGAGATATCTGGCACCAAGATGTTAGCAACAGATCCTTTAAGTTCTGTAAGTTGCGCCTCCATGGATTGGATTTGTTAGTCTAGCAGATCCAGAACGTTGCCCAAAGCATCACACTGCCACCCTCTGCTTGCCGTTTTCCCAAAGTGCGTCCTGGTGCCATGTGTTCCTCAGGTAAGCGACGCACACGCACCCAGCCATCCACGTGATGTAAAAGAAAACGTGATTCACCAGACCATGCCACCTTCCTCCATTGCTCCGTTGTCCAGTTCTGATGCTCACTTGCCCATTGTTGGCACTTTCAGCAGTAGATGGGGTCAGCATGGGCAATCTGACTGGTTTGCCCATAGGCAAACAAACTGTGATGCACTGCGTATTCTGACACCTTTCTACAGTAGCTCGCCTGTTGGATCGTACCACACGGACCAGTCTTCGCTCCCCACGTGCATCAGTGAGCCTTGGCTGCCCATGAATCTGCCGCCGGTTCACCACTCGTCCTTGGACCACTTTTGATAGATACTGACCGCTGCAGACCGGGAATCCCCCACAAGAGCTGCAGTTTTGGCCATTGCCCATTTTTCCTGCTTCTAACGCATCAGCTTTGAGGACAAAATGTTCACTTGCTCCCTAATATATCCCACCCACTAACAGGTGTCATGATGAAGAGATAATCAGTGTTATTCACTTCACATATCAGTGGTCATAATGTTATCCCTGATCAGTGTATTTCATACATTCTAAAATATATTGCTTACTATAACTGTACTGCAGATCAAATTTGTTAATGAGGATAAATCAACTTGAAGGTAATATTGCTGTATTGCATATATTTATTTAATATAGCACCAAAAATATCTTATGTAATATCTTATTAGTATAAAATATTCATCCAGAGTAGGCTAAAAAGGTGGCTCTAAAGAGCTTGTATGTTGCTATTACATGCAGTAGAGGAGTGAGTGCACGGAGCATATTGAACATATGGGTCGAAGGCAGAGATGTGGACTGTGTTGCAGGAGTTTCAGTGAATATTTTTACACATTTTTGCTGTGATTCGGAGTCTTCATTGAAATCAATTGCAGCTACCGCTGTTCTCCTCCAGAGAATCAACAAGCTAAAATGTTTCACAGCCACCTTTCAGGCCTACAGCGGGTGAGTGCTTGCTTCTCAAGTGAGCGGTGAAGTATTAATGTCTTAAGGGGTGCTCAAGGCCTCATGGAGGTGCTGAAGCGGGCTGTGCTCCCTGTGGTTGGTAATCCAGTCAAGAGGATAAACAAGTTATTTATCTAAAAAGCTTTTGAGTTGCTGGATGAGTCATTATTTTCCAACACACTGCAGTCACTGGTGGTTCACATGAAACAAGATCAAGAGTCTCCAGCTATGCTAGCAGCTGTGAGGCTGGTATGCTTATTGCAAGGAAACAATGGGTAAGGTATTCATTAGGGAAAAAATGTGAAAACTGGCCAAAGAGTGGTGTCAGAGTAAACATACAGTAATGTCTGTGGTAGTAATTGTGTACATCCATTATATATTCCAGTATTCTATCCTCTAGTACCAAATCTCTCCTGATCCAGTTGTCAAGATACTTCTGTGCATAGCAAAAAGTAGCATATAGTTTTTAATTTATAATCTGTCTCTACACTAGGCCACAGAGGAGAAGGAGGAGATGGAGGAGCTACAGGCCTACAACCGCCGCCTGCTCCACAACATCCTACCTAAAGACGTGGCCGCCCACTTCCTGCAGCGTGAACGTCGCAACGATGAGCTCTACTACCAGTCGTGCGAGTGCGTTGCAGTCATGTTCGCCTCCATCAGCAACTTCTCCGAGTTCTACGTGGAGCTGGAGGCCAACAACGAAGGAGTGGAGTGTCTGCGGCTGCTCAATGAGATCATCGCTGACTTTGACGAGGTGAGATGTGAACAGAGCCAGCTGGCAGTCGTGCCTGCATGTGTGAGCGAGGATGTGAATCTGTGGCTTCCACTGTGGGACCAAATGGTGTCAGTGATGCTGACTCCCAGTAAAATTTTTGCAGAATTATTTGACTGAACGTGGATATATAAAATATTAATTAAATGCACCTTTGAGAACTAAATCTCCAAAACTCTTTAAATGAGCTGTACACTATTCTTTGCTAAAAAATACAGAGGAAATAAAAATAATCAATTTATTGCACTTGGAGCTCAAAAATATGGAAGAATTGGATCTAATGAACCTGAATCTAACTCTGCTAAGTATAAAACTTGCTTAAACCTTCCTTCTTGCCACTAGATCATCAGTGAGGATCAGTTCCGTCAGCTGGAGAAGATAAAGACCATCGGCTCCACCTACATGGCAGCCTCTGGCCTCAATGACTCCACGTACGACAAGGCCGGGCGCTCACACATCCGTGCTCTGGCTGACTATGCCATGAGGCTGATGGACCAGATGAAATACATCAATGAACACTCTTTTAACAACTTCAAGATGAAAATAGGTGAGGTGTGGAATAGAAAGCAGAGCCACGGTTATTAAAGGAATCTATACATATGAATATTAGATGTATATGTATGTATGTATGTATGTATGTATGTATGTATGTATGCAATTAGTTGAATATCTAATTGCCTTAAACAGAACACTTGAAGTGTTACTTTCAAAATGACAATCAAGTGTCTGTCTTCAAAACACAGAAGACCCAGACGCACTAAATATTACTTTGCCAGTCATTTACCTCATCGTCTTTCTTCTGTCAAAAATACAATAGATTCACAAATTCGGTGACACAGATGATTTTGTAAGAATACAAAAGTATGTCAGTGTTTTCTTTTGTACCATACTATTAAAGGCCATTGTGTTGTCTTTTGTACGTTTACTTTCTCAGGTCTTAACATCGGCCCAGTAGTTGCCGGGGTAATTGGGGCCAGGAAGCCTCAGTACGACATCTGGGGAAACACGGTGAATGTGGCAAGTCGCATGGACAGCACAGGTGTACCAGAGAGGATCCAGGTGACGTAAAGGGTGACGCTGCACAGTCTTAACAAGTCACATTTCTTATCAAGCAAATCAGTGAAGTGAAAGGAAATGGCAACGCTGCCCGATTTGCCAGACTAACAAACAACATGCAACAGTTAAAACTTAACACTGAATCTGTCTAAATTGTCTAAATAAATAAAATAAAATTACTAATTCACAGAAATTGAGAATATATAATATATTGAAAATATTGAGAGTAACATTTGCTCTCACTGAACATTTGTCTCTCTGAGTACTTAGTAGTAGTTATTGTTTTAAAATGTGTGAAAAGTCTGAACACATTTAAAACAAGTGGAACAAGCTCAGTGATGAAGAAATTAATGTTAAGACTAAATTGGCTCATTAAAATTGTCAGCACTCTCAATGCAAGTTTTAGTCCGGGTCAGGACAGCTGTTAGTTCCATTTTCCCATTTTGCAGCGTCAGTCTATTATGGTCAAAAATAAGGAATTCATCTAATGTGCATAAGCTCTGCAAAATTGCACTTCACACATGGCTTATAGCTGGATTTAGAAAACGTCTATTCAAGTTAATGAAAAATGTTAATTAAAAATGGCCATATTGGTTCTGCTCTATCAGATGTGAAATCATTAAAGCTTAATAACTACTTTGCTACTTTGAACACAGATGGAACCCTTTAATTTAATCTCATCCGTCTCCACCGCACCTTCTGAAAAACCATTAACACAAGAGCAAATATGAACCACTGCTTCCTAATGAACATGAAAAAGTGCCAAAGCAACAGAATGGTGACAGGATCAACACTTGAATGTAACGTCTGAGAGTCACTTTTTTGTACAAATCAATATTTAGAACATGTTCTTCATGTTAATAAAGTGTCACATAGGGACAATCCAAGAAAAATGGCAGCAGAAGTACTGACGTCATTTGTCAGGACTAAAATGTAATTGTGTGAAAAATTGAGAAAAAAAAGAAAAGTTAATCGTCTCTGCAGACTAAATGCACCCATCTAATTTTTGAATAAAACTGCTCCTAGCCACAAAAAAAGACCAAGTCCCCTAAAGAGTGAAGATAACACAACAGTCCCTTTTCCTTGAATTTCTGGCAGCTTTACATTTAAAATAAAAAAAGGTCCCCATACCTTCATTGTAAAGAAATGTCTAGATATAAAAACTAGGATTGAGAAAATATAGATAAACTTTCATGATACTGTATCAGTTCTCAAAAACACTGTATGGATTTTTAATTAATAGTTTACATACAGAGATCTGTGGTGGACAGTGGTTCATTTAGTTTTGTATTTAAATCCCTGACTGCTAGATGGTGGTGTTTTCTTTATACTACAGTAGGTTTGCTAAAATTGGACATAAAAAAAACATATATCCTCTAGCTTACAGACAGTGTAATACTGTATGTCACAATCATAACCCCTGTATCATGATACATATCCTATTGCCAGATTATTGCCAATACACAGCCCTATTCAAAACTGGGTTAAACGTCATCAAAGGACCATATTTTAAAGTGTAGACGTGCTTCACATTTTTCTTTACATTGGCATCCGAAAACAATTGATTTATGTAATTATTTTTTAGATGTAAATTAAACATCTGAAAAAAAATTACTCTTCAAATTAATTTAGCACAATATTAACCAGACATCTAAAAAGCTGCTGCCCTGTAAATCACTGAGTGCTAGTTGAAATAATAATAAATGCGTAAATATTGTCTACTCACTGTCCCTTCCTTCTTCTGCCTTCAGGTGACCACAGACCTGTACCAGGTCCTGAGCTCCTATAACTACACTCTGGAGTACAGAGGCATGGTCACAGTCAAGGGCAAAGGAGACATGATGACCTATTTTCTCATCAGTGGACCCTCCAGCAGTTAACCTGCACTAATTGACACACAGACACATTGGGGTTAAGAGCCTAAACTCTGCCTCTGACGAGCAGCCTCATGAACCTCTGATGGTTTACGGTGGACTGAGAAAGACTCAAGTGTCTCTTCTCGCAGGTTTGAACCTTTCTTGTCCTTATTGAGGCTACAACGAGGAGGGATGAGAAAATGCATCCTGAAGCTCAGCCTGCAGAGGAGACTGCAGAGTGGAGCCTGTCTAGCCCGAATCTGACACAGAGACCAAATATGTCAAGTCAGAGCGTAAAGACAGACTTTGCCAACTTTGTGAGGCCGTAGGTCCTCGAGGAAAAATGTTCTCTGAGAAATGAAAATTTCCTCCATCTGCCAGGTTTTCTGGGGGTTTTAGACAAACCTGCAGGAAGACATAAACTTTCTCTGGTTTTATGTGTATGTATATGATTTTTATGTACTGTATAACATATTTTGTCCATGTTGTTGTGATACAGGTACAAATCTCAAGTAAGGACACTCAACCAGCACCACAGCACCTGTCTTTACATAATCATCTGATCGCGTGATAATTGACAGTTTAATGGAGGAGCTGCAGTAAGTTGTGTCTTATCGGTGATGAGCGAGTCTTACAGGCAAGACAGCAGAGATAGTTTGGACTATTTTTGTGTCCAAACTGTTTTCTAACAGACAGAAAACAGCACAGTGTTTACAGAAAGCTTCTTGTCAGACATAAATTCACAGATTCACACTACAGTATCAACAGCATATAGACACACCTTCAACACTAAGAGGATGTCAATGCAGAGCTTTTTCTAATCTTTGACATTTTGTATTTTGACTTCAGAACACCAAACCCTATCAGATATTTTAAGATTCTATATTTTGTACATTAATATATTAGAGAGCTATCTATAAACACCAATGTGTATTCAGATGTACATACTCTATCATCGATGTTGGGATATCAGAAATTCTCACTGGCGTTGCCTGGTCGTAGTGAAAACACCATAGCTGATGTACCATTTTGCTTCAGCAAACTGATGCACCCGAATGCGTGTTTTTCTTGCTCTTCTGACCAAACTGAGCATTTTCCATGTGCGGGAAGTCAGCCGTTTGCCGATTAGATGGCTTATCTGATGATTTCTCCTCACTAATGGGTTTGAATTTCACTGTGAGAAGAAATCCAACCAATCAAGTGACTGCACACTATGAATTAGTCTGAAGGGTGGGAGTGCATCAGTCTTGGTGCTCAAAAGCCATTTTGCACTGCAGTGCTTTTAGCCGTCCACACTTTCCTGCACCACACACCCTTCTCTCTTGCTTAAGCAATCTGATGGTATGACCCAATGAATGTCCAATGATCTCCGATGAGGCCTTTTAATACAAACTCTATACTTACACGACAATGATGATGCTCATCCTGTTGGCAGAGAAAGACAAGCCCATATGGAAATGTGCCCTTTTGTCAACTTTTTTTTTTTCTTTTAAATCATTTCAACATGTCATCAGAGAAAATGTCTTAAACCTCACCATGTCACAGATTTCTGTGAAGTTTTAGTGATATTACAACTGCTTCAGTTTGTCTTGGAGTGCATCAGAATATGTCTGGACAGAGTGTTTTACATTGAGGAACAAAGCTAATATAAGGTGGGAACCTGAAGGATAAGGCTAGCATTATGATTTTTTTTTTACTTCAGCAAGTGTCAAGAAAGCACCAAAATTAACAGCCTGACTTCCTTATTTTGTCCCTACACACTGCAACCTCAGTCCCTGCCTTTTTGTTTTTTGTGAGATCCTGCAAACACTGTACTTACAAATGTCACTCTAACAGGAATAAATACAATCTTTTTGGGATTGTTTGTGTACACATTCTGTGCTGTACACTGATACACTGATCAGCCACAACATTAAAACCACTGACAGATAAAGTATAGAATAACACTGATTATCTCCTTAGTATCGTACCTGTCAAGTGAACAGTCGCTACATGAAGTTAATGTGTTGGAAGCAGGAAAAATGGGGAAGCGTAAGGACCTGAGCAGCTTTAACAAGGGCCAGAATGTGATGGCTACATGAACGGTCAGAGCATCTCCAAAACAGCAGGCCTTGTGGGGTGTTACCAATATGCAGTGGTCAGTTCTTACTTAAAGTGGTTCAAGGAAGGACAACTGGCGAACCACCAACAGGGTCATGTATGCCCAACGTTCACTGATGTGCGCAGGGAGCAAAAGTTAGATAATAGCTAATAATGTACTTCATTGATGCCCTTGGAGAAATTGGGTGCTACTCCAGGGTTTCAGTGTCTTGTCCAGTTGTCCAGGGACACCTCCACATATAGCCAGGAGGAACTGAGATCTACCTCTGAAAATGCCAACAGTGGGCACATGAATGTCAGAACTAGACCATGAAGCAATAGAAGAAAGTGGCCCGGTCTGATAAATCCAGTTTTCTTTTGAATCATGGCACCAGGATGTAATATGGGAGTTTGATCCCCACCTCACAAGTTACAGGACTTAAAGGATCTGCTGCTTATCTTGGTGCCAGGCACCAGAGGAGAGGTCTTGTAGAGTCCATGAATCAATGGGTCAGAGCTGTTTTGGTGGCAGAGGCAGGTGGTTTTAATGTTGTGGCTGATCAGTATTTACACTACACCAGGATGTTGTATGTTGGTTTGACTTCAAATGAACTACAGTGTATGGAGCATTGACTGTGCTTATAGGCATTTACTTGTTTGTGTTTGAATCAAATCAGTTTCCAAAAATTAATTACAATTAAATTGGGATCGAAATGATGCATAAAAACGAATTAAAAAAATAAGAAAATAAAAATTAAGCATACATTACTTTTAAGTGGCACACAAATACTTTAGACAGATGTCAAGAAAAAGAATTAAAATTTGATTTTACTCAAAAATTCAATTAATAATTGATTATTTAAAGTCAAAGTTAGTATTTTAATAGATTTTAAATGAACATTTTTTTTACTTTTAGCATGATTGGAATTCCCCTATAATTTGCAATAACTATTAAACATTTATCGTTAATTGATTCTAATTGAAAAAGTGAATAATTCTGGTAGCACACACTAGGCTCTATAACAGCACCCGTGTTCATGGTGTAACATTAACAAACATTTGCATTGTTAGAAGGACTAACTGTTGATTTAGGTCTTTTTGGAGTATTTGCTGATACTAAAAAATATAGTTAGCACCAGCCTTATCCTTTAAATGTTGGTTTTGCTTTTACTTCCCTGTTTGAAAAACAAGAGGAACTGGGCGCTTGGTCAGAATGTTTGCTTTGAGCCTGTAGGATGGAAAGTCTGCACCGCTCTGGTGGTTTCTCTTTTTGTTAATGTACTGTACTGCTGCAGCCATTATCTTCACGCACCACTACTATAAGTTTTATCCCAGTTGACTCATTGAAGTGCCATTCTACCTTTTACTGTGCAGCAATGTGGCATTAGAAAAACACATGGGGTTGGAGAGAAGGCACAGAAGAAGGGTGTAGCTATAAGGTGCCTGAATGGATACATCCTTGGAGAGAAGCTCACCATTCATTTCTACAGCTGAGGATCCTCATGACAACCATCTGTAACAAAAACAGCTTCACTTTACTGTTTGTTTTGGTTGTCATGCCAAACACTATGCTTTTTTTTTTTTTTACAATGAAATAAACTGCTGAGATATTTCACAGGTATATGGTTTTATCTTGATGTTTCTTTTCCCCAAATTCATACACTATAAGGCCATAAGTCTGTGGACCTGTGGTTTAGGCAAGGCCTTCTAATGTGGCAGTATAAAGTGGTAAACTAAACAGTGGTGCACTTCCCTCCTAAGGTCCATGAGAAATGGCTTTTAAACGACATGCTGAACAATCACGAGCGTAAAGCTCAGGTATTCACATACTTGTGGCCTTACAGTGTCTACTAGACATGCCTTTAAGTGAGAAACTATCTAACTAAGCATTGTGCTCATTTATTCACGTAGCTCACCAACAGATGGCAGCAGCACTGCATCACTTTGTTTATACTGTACATGGGGTCCTTTCTTATTTTCCTCATCAAAACTGTTTATAAATGATATATAAATCTCAAGTGTTACTTAATTCATTACAGCTTTAAAGTTGATATAGAAATCAAAGCATTGGATATTACATCAAATGAGAAAGAATAACAGTCGAGATTAGTAGTTTCTTTAATCATTTGTGATATGCATTTAAGTAGCGGTGATGGGCTGTAGTTTGAATTCAGTTTTTTCCATTTAAAATGCATATGTTTGCATAAAGTTAACAACAAATAAAAGGGCACTGTACCGCAGGTGGTAACCACTAATTAGTGTTTACTTTTATGACATGTTGGAGCTAACATAATCCTCAAGCAGACTTAAAGATTCTGACATTTTTGAACAACC
Organism: Sandelia bainsii; assembly: GCA_032362345.1. Lineage (NCBI taxonomy): Eukaryota > Metazoa > Chordata > Actinopteri > Anabantiformes > Anabantidae > Sandelia > Sandelia bainsii. The sequence continues at coordinate 5,472,915 of JAUMHL010000014.1, forward strand.
AACCTGTGAGCCCCCGACTGTGCGAACTTTGCAGCAAAAACAATGACATTAACTTGACACGTTTTTGTTCAAATTGTGCTTCAAGTAGTCTGCAATTTATACCTGCACAACCTCTTTGTCATACAAACTGATATACTTTCTGCTACATCTGGAGGAAATTGCTGTTCCCTATAATGAGGCACCCACAAATAACATGATCACGATAACTCTAGTGCCATTTCTGAGGAAGTAGAATGAATTTTATAAAGTACAAAAGGGTTGCCTGAAAAGCATTTCAGTTGTCTCTGAATCTCGAGGCAATGTGTTGCTTGTTGTTGCTCCAAAGAGAAGAGAAAAAAAAAAAAAGGAGGAATTTGATAAAGCTCAGCAGTTTTCACTACATTTAGCAGCTGACTCTCCAGTGCTCTTTTACCATATGCTAGAAGCTCCAGCCTCCAAGGTTAGCTGCATGTTTTCTTTAAATTATGAAAGGATATGAATCCAGCTTCCTTATTACAGGATAATTTGAATCCTCAGATCCCTTTCACAATTACAGCACACATGGATCCGCTCTCATCAAATGTCTCATTAAGCCCCAGCAGTGTTACGATAAAAATTACATTCATTTTTTGGTTGAAGGATGGATATTATTGTAATGCTAATGGATCAGCTTCTTTAATGTTCAATGTTTAATAGCTGAGCTCAGAGACAATGAGTCCGAATACAAAATTAGAAGTGGACTGAGGAACACCAGATCATATTAGAATGAATCAATCTGTCTCCATGTGCAACAGATTCAAATGGATAAAATTCATGCAGTTCTAGTCTCAGATATGCTTTAAATGTAATTTGGGGACAACGGTTCATGTTATTCTGGATACTAACCTGACTTGAAATTTTGAGTTCATTCCCAAGTTTTAAAAGACTGATCACATTCATTTTTCATTATTGGATAAACCAGTATAAAACAGTTTTGCACAACGCACATTTACTGTAACTGCTGTGGAAAATACACAAACAATCTGAGTCAGTGAAGCACAATTTAGATCCACTCAAGTCAGAGCCACATTGTGAACTGAACTATTAGGTCATGTAGGTGTGGTACTGCTGTTGGAAAGCAGAGAATATTCAGAGGACACGCTTATGAATCATACAAGGCTCAAGTGTTGCAGCAGTCCCTCGATAAATCTGTAGAGCAGATGCCAGATGGACATGGAGTGTAGCTGCATGACTCCTTTTAATTTTCACTCCATCCAGTGAAAGACATTTAAAAACAAAAAGACATAAGAATCATGGGACAACTGTTAAGCTACTTGTGAACAATAAACGAAGGCATGACACTATTCTCTACCCTTAACCAATTGTTTGCTATTATTTGTTAGGATGGTGAAGGGGGCAAGTAAATCTTCCTACAATCTTTACACTGTGTAATAATGATGAATATCCTGATTGTAAGGAACTGTGCTCATATACAATAGAAAGACAAAGAGACACATTTGTTTTCCCAAGTGGCATATGCAATCCTGTCTGGACTGAGGGAGGAGAAGCAGGGCAGAGGCTGCTCGTATGACATGGGCTGCCTCCGACCTGCTGCCAACACAGACCTGTTTATTAACACTTGACACTGACACATGTTGAGGTTGTGTGGGCAAGGAAGTAGAGTATAAATGCTAACAGGCTGTGTATGTCTGCTGGAGCAGTAGTTACTTTGTGCTACTAAAAACTGAACAATCAAACAAACAAATTCAGCTGTTAAAATCTGTATAAATCTTCACTGTACACATGTCACTGAACAATCAGTCAGTAAATAAATAGCAAAATTAACTGTCTACAAAATTACATATCTGCAAAGATATGATCACTGGCTCCTGAAGACAGCATACACAAAACATGAAATAAGGGCCACATGCACAAGGCAGAATTGCATATTTTTTAAACCAAGACCTAAATCAGAGCCCTGCATCAGGTCAAGTACCCATAGGTACATGTGCAAAAAGTGCATGTAATATTGAAAAATTAGGAAAAGTAGTCGAATGCAAGCAGGACAATGGTAAACAAAAACTGAACAAGAAATTTAAATTGATCAGACCTGCAGTCTTTCTATGATCATCTTTGTTAAAGTAATTTGTCGGAACAGTTAACAATTACACTGCATGTTTTTTTTTTAAACATATATTACTATGTGTTCAACTTTTGTTTGCCAAAGGGGAATAAAAGGGCTGTTTATTGACTATGAATGTTGCCAATGGCATTTTAGTCTTGGTTACACATATGATATAATCAGATATTTCCTAATTTAAAACTGAATCTTTCTTTTAAATAAGTATAAAGTTTAGAAAGTATAATGTTGGTGCTAATACTGCTAGAAACAACCTGAGCCATTTAAAGAAAGTGAGTCTATAGCCTTTTGTATTTGGATATATGTTGGTCTGGTTGTTATACAAGACAGGCTGGTTCTGATTTGTATTTCTGGGAGTGCAGGGAAACTACAGTTTGCAAATCCTACATGCAGGACTCTGACCTAAAGTGTGGATGCAACAAAAGTAAATACTGGATGTTTCTCAGACAATGGTGGGATGTGGACAGCTTTCTCAATCAAGCAAATAAGATCCATAAATGATTCAGGCTGCTGCAAAGTTTCCTCCAAGTCCACACTGAGATTTGTCCACTGGTGCTGGGATTACGTCAACAGGACTACTGTGGTGACTGTGAAGATTTTTTAGTTTTTTCTTCCTGAACTTGTTTATTATTTCCACTTTGTCCCGAAACTGGCCGGTGCATTTCCAGAGCATATCTGAGAGATCCGATAAAAGATGTTTGTCCTTCGTGTTTAAAGTTTGTGTTAGACATTATAGTCTGGTGCTTTGCCCAGCGGTTGCCTCAGTCTGATCTGCAGGGTCATGAAGGCCCCCACTGCCACATGGAAAAGAATCTGCCACATGTTCCTCAGTTCATACAGATACATGTTGGACAGGCAGATGAGTGCGAATGCCAGGAAGGACTTACTGTTCCTCCAGACAGAGTAGTATGCAAACAGGTAGCACTGAAAGGAGAACGACAGAGAAGAATTTGAATTCTATGTGAATGACATTAACCAGTGACATGTTTTCATCATTACTGTTCTTCATTAGACAACAACTGTGTTCAGCAAGTTAGAAACCCTGTCTGATGAGCCTTGTTCCTCCATCACTTTACCAATTTGTGGTGCACAAAAGGAGCTGATGATACATGCTTTAAAGAACGTAGTGGATTGAAGTGCATTGAGCTTTTACTAATGTTGGGCTGGCTGACAAACTGCTGAGCTGCAAAGTGCAGGGATGTTAGTCAGCCAGTGATGGCTGCTAGACTATCACTTACCTGATACAGACAGGCTGCTGTCCCGAGGAAGAAGGCAATCACATAATTAAAGTCTTCATCATCATTCTGCAGACAGGAAGAAAAGGTACAGTGAAAAGTTTTTTTAGCACTAGTCTAGACACAGCATCATGAAACCAATATAACAAGTAAGTTCAGAATTTCTTAGATTTAATTTCTTTCCATATAGACTTATATAGATTTACAGAGGTTCAAGGAACAGAATAAACAGTATATGTCAGACTTTTGCTTCAGCACCATGGTAGACCCATGCACCAAAGCTAAACAGATTCTCTGTAGGTAAAATTTGTTTGTATTTTGATTGATTTGTTTTATCTGTTATGATAACAATAAGGTGACAGTGTAATTGGGCAGTACACCCAAGTTGTCAGACAACTAGTCATATTAGCTAAAATGACTTAATCACTGATTGTGCAAGACACAGGTACAGTGAGTACATGACTGTCTGTAAATTAAGACTGATGTTTACAATGGACTGTTTGGGTAATAGTTTTATAGTTCTTCTCTCTTGCCCGGTTTATTACTTTTTTTTATTTACTGTGTTTAGTTGGCAGCCAAACCTATGACAACAGACCCACCTAGAAACCAGTATTTCATTTTAAGAGAAACTGAATGTGTTTTAATGTCATTTCCTTTCTTGTTCTCACCTGCAGTATGCTCTCTATAGCGTGGACTCCTCGCAGCAGGTTCAGGCCTCCACAGAGAACACTGAGCACACAGGACACAATGCCCGGGAGAGTCACTGGCTCCAACATCTGAGTGGGAGCTAAAAGAGGAAAAAGGACACTAGATTACATACACTACTCACAAAAAGTTAGGGATATTCGGCTTTCGCGTGAAATTTCAGGATGAACCTAAAATGCACTATAACCTTTACAGGTGAACTTAATGTGACCTTCCCTAAACTTTTGA
>JAUMHL010000014.1:5477280-5520703 GCA_032362345.1 Sandelia bainsii
TGTGGTATACTCACCACTGTTGTTGGCTTTTGTTTCAATAAATTGTTTGAGATGAGGAAATCATCATTGCATGCTTCCACTTAAATGCCCTACTTTCATGATATAATATCACAGTAGTATGAACTTTTTACGTTTTCCATAAATTTCACCCAAAAGCCAAATATCCCTAACTTTTTGTGAGTAGTGTATTTAGCAGAATCTCCCTTGAAAAATGAACAAGAACATTGAGGACAAAACTGTTTTTAAAGTATATATATTAACAAACATATACAATGTATATAGTTGCAAGATAAAAGAATAAATCCCTGAATAGCAATTGCAATAAGCCTAGCATACATCCAAAACATTCTGGCAAGGTAAAAGAGGTGATGCGTCACTATTATCAGATTAGCATACTTCATTCCCTAGGACAAAATGATTTATGATCTCAGAAAACGGAGACTGGCAAGGGCAACCAACAGAGAGTGAACTAAGCGCAGAGAGCTGCTCTAAACTGGATGTCAGAGGGGGGCACAACAGTGCTAAGTGACCCAAGGTGGCACTCCTTAGCTTGGGGCAGCTGAGGTGTGACGGTGTGTACAAAAAGGTTCTTTTCTGGAGCAACTGCGGGGTAGAGGGTCTGAGCCACAGAGCGCTGACACAGTTGAATGAGCCAAAGGATATTTAACCACTAGCCATACAGTGTCCATGAGGCTTTTTTGAGTTTCTTTTTGCAATTTGAGATAAGCTTTTAACATCACTTTTAACCTATACTGAGAAAGATTTTATGTTGCCATGCCACGAATTCTTGCAGTGTTTTGCTGCAATAATATACTGTTTACTTCACAGGTAAACAGTGTCCTCTCACAGTGAGGAAAGAATGTTTTACATTATTCAAAGATAAATTAAAAATGGGAAGAAAACACAAAATTATATCTTAAAGCTACAGTATGTAACTTTTTTTTTAGTTTTTTTTTTACTCAAAATAAGCTGCAAAACTTAATGGGTACAGACTCTTTGAACAGAGCTGCCAGAAACAGATTTTCACCTATAAAAATTTCAGACCTCTAAAGGCTCGTCCTTCTAACCAATGAGAGACTTTCAAATATTTCTGCTTGCCGTTAAGATAACTGTCTACAGAAGGACTTTTATAATTTGATACTGTAACTGTTGAAAAAGCTTTGTCCTTCTGCAGTACAGTGCAAAAAACAGGACAGCAGAAGATAACCACAGAAGGGAAATTAAGCAGATAGTATACTGCAGAAGCAAACCTCTTTATACTTGGATAAGGTATGGGGCATGTATATGTGTGCAGTAGCAGCTTATGTCCTACAGTACCTATGCCCTTGTACTTGGAAGGCGTGTGCACAGAGAATCCATTGATAGCCCGCAGGTCCTCAGGGGAGAGCTGGTAGGGCGGTCGCAGCTTGATCTCTGTCTGCATGTCAGCCAGGTTGATCTTGGTGGACAGGGAACGAGGGTTGTTGTAACGCTGTTTGGTCTTCTGGATGAAAGTGTCTGATAGAAGACAGTTGGCATGACAACAAGGCAATTAATAACACACGGAGCAAAAACAAGAGGGATATACAGAGCATTTGTATGTGAGAAGAGGACATTATATCAGGGTTAAAGCAAGATTTTTTGATGCTATAGTTTATTATGAAGCTATCTGTTAATAAACTGATAATTAGATTATTATTTGAGTAACTTCGTAAGTCTATATGTCAAACATTATCTATTTATGTATCTAAGTTTTTTACATGTGAGGCATTTCCTGTTTTTCCCCATTTCTTCCCTGCAGGACAAAACAAGCAAACAACATATCCTCACTCAACATATCCTCAAACTCAGCATGAGATTTTGTGTGAACATTTTCCAAACTAAATAAATAAACGAATCATGAAAATATCAAACAGAAAAATAAAGAATGACAATAATGGTGCATCTTTGCTCAGGATAGATCGTAACTGATCCCAGTAATTTCTTGGTGCAGTAAATCCTTAAATCAGCTATTTTTTTCAGAGTGGTATTCTAGTTTTTTAAACTCTACAGGAACAGGGACAAGATAAGAACACCAAGATTTTCTAGTAAGCAAAAACCAACAGTGGTTACACATCTAATTAAAAGATGCAGCTAATGTTTCCCTAATTAATTCTGAACAAAGTCATCCTTGCCATAAGGTTAGCATGTAGAACTTGTGCATAGCTCATAGCTGTGTAGTGTAGAACTGTGCATAGCTCACCAAATTCAATGAATGAGTACGGTCGCACAGCACTGTTGATTCGTTTGGTGTCATATGTGACGATAAATTCCTTCTGCAGCTCGTCAAGGAAGCAGAAGGCCAGCACATTGGGGTAGTTTGCGGTGCACACCATCAGGTATCCAACACCCAGTGAGCTTGTGAAGCTGAAACACAAACATTATTCCATTATATGTGCTGCACATTTTTTCTCTTGAAGCTGTAATTAGGAAAACAAGCTTAATACAGTGCAGATTACAGGAAAAAAAACAATTTGCTCAAAAAAAGCAGATTGTACCTAAAATTGATATGTTAACAGTTAATGAAACAGAAGCACTTCTATTTTATATTTTGGTACTGTAGTGTTGATTGATACAATGATCACTAGGTAATTCCCATAGACAAAATGACTTACTACAACTAACAGAACTAACAACTCAATTATCAGATAGCTCGAAGGACAATTAAGGGGACAGCTGGTTATCACAACAACATCTAAATTAGGGATGTCACAAGAACTGATACTTCAGTACCAAAGCCAAAATTCTGAAAACGTGAAAGTATTTGTTTTCTATGGTACCGAAGGTCCCGAAAGCACCTTAGTAGCTGTCATAGGGACTTGAGAATGTGATATATCTGGCATTGAAGGGGTCAGCATGATGACACTCCAAGTGTTCAAAGCAAAAAGGAGAAGGAAGGTACTGCTAACAACATGTGGAGTGGTGCAGGTGCAACCACAGGTCATTCAGACCGCCCCAACTTGTAGGAAAAACACACTGCAAAAGTTGTGTATTGGGATATTTTGTGTTTGAATCAGATGATCAGACAGACATCTAGCTCTGTACGAAAACTTCAAGGTGAGAGTTTCAGATGTTAATTTTATATTGACGTTAAAATGTTCATATCTTGGAATGTTAACATTAGTGTTTGTGAACTGTGATGCAGCTGCATCTGTGGTAGTAATGCTCCACACACAACATCCGCAGAGACCAACGTTAACTTGTTTAGGCTAATGAAGGGACGGCTAATAACAAACTGGTTGCTGCCTGTTTCTAGATAATCAACATTACTGTTCAGCTTTGTGTGTGTGTGTGTGTGTCGAACAGAAGCATGTGATGTCAGTGATGATGTGGGTGTATGAATATTACTCGTAAGTAAATTTCTTTTATATAGTGCCTTTCAAGTGCAAGCATCATTAAGTACTTGACAACAAAAAATAGAAGATTCAAAAGGTCCAAATGGGATAAAATTAAAATATACTGAATGCTATAGAATACCAACGTTGAGCAAATTTCTCAACGTTCTCAACAGTCTCCTGCTGTTTTTATGACACATAGTGACAGTTGTATGCAAAAGTTTCAGTGCCCCTGAGCAAATTACATATTTTAATGCTTTTTGAAGTGAAAAGAAAGATATACAATCCCTGCAGCCCTCACAGTGCCTGACTTGAATGTTACTGAAAATCTGTGGGTAGATCTTAAGCATGCTGTGTGTGCAAGGTAGCCTACAATATCTCTGAACTTCAAGTGAGCAGCAGGAAGAGTGGGTGCAAATTTCTAAATCATGATTAGATAGACTCTCAGTTGGCTACAAAAATGTTTGCAAGCTGTGATATCTGCTAAACGGGGGGTTACTAAGTACTGACTTACTAAGGTGCCCAAATGTTTGCATGTGCCACAATTACAGTTATTCAAATTTCTGAAATAAAAAGTAACAGCATATTAACATTTGAAGAAATGCTCATTTTAACAACTTTTGATGTGTGCAGCAGGGATTTTATTTATTTTCACTTCAAATACCCACAAGGTGCCCAATCTTCTGCATACAACAGACAGCCTCTAAAGAGCCAAAAATATCATAGAGCAAATTAACCTGTGACTTTGTGCACTGCCTGCCTCATTCTGACCTTCAGTGTCTTCAGATGCTTCAGGCTCTCACTGATTAAAGAGACTCTTGTCAAAGGCTCTGGCTGAAAGGTTTAGTTGACTCACTGATGGCTGATTGTGTTTCTTTCGAGGTCATGTCCTCTGCCTTAATAAGACCAATTAGTTCTTAAACAGTGCTTAAGCAAGTTTCAAAGCATTTCCCTGAGCACTGGAGGGGCCTTTTAGAAACAGTCTGACACCTCAGATGAAAGCCTGGCTGTCAAATCACTCAAATCAAAAAGCACTTTTCCATCAAAATTGTGTAGAGAGGAAGAAAACTGTCAGCACTAGACTGTGTAATCACTCATGGGTCACTTTGGATGAATATGCGGAAAAAAAAATCTAAATCTCTACTTTATACCTTAAATTAAAAATGTATTAAGTGAATTAATTCACTGTCACTGCAAATGTTCCATACTGTGTAACTGGATATTATCCACATTTACAGTAAAAGAGCATCATGACTGTTTATCATTTGTTTGTCTGTTTAATTTATGGATCATTTGAATGTTAAAACATCCCAATAAATGGCAAAGATCAGGAATTTACATCGACATCCAATAAAACCTACTTGACACTGTAGGGTCCAGTCTTAAGTGTGCAGCGGTCAGGGAACTGTCCAAGTTTCTTGGAGAGACCTTTGAGGTGCCTCTTGGTTTCCTGAAGCTCTCTGTCCTGCTCATAGTCTGTGGATGCAGAGAGTGGAAGGCCGTCTCCGACCCGAACTACAGAGGCAAACAACACCATCGACATCTTAAAACTTTGGCAATCTCAATGAAGACCTGCAAACAGATGAGAAAAGAGAAGAATGTATATTGAGAATGTAGCAATAATTTTAATATGTTATACTTCAATAAATGGTTTAATTCAGTTCTTATGATGTGCCAAACAAAAATCATGTCTGAATAAAAATATGTTAAGTTTGACCAAAACTACACTTGGTGTGATATTTTTTATTCTTGACAGTAGTGTTGAGACTGGTTATTTGTTTAAGCTGTCTTTTAACAAAAAATGCTAATTTCAGCTTCTGAAGCCCTTTTTTCAGCTTTATATTACCAACCTTGGATGTTGGACAAAACAAGCAATTCTACTGTGTCATACTGAATGCTGGGAAGGTTTAAATTTCACTATTTCCCACTCAATTACTTTACAACAAGAGCATATATTGCAATTCAACCCAGTTTGACCCAACCTGGTAGCAGTCTATTTAACTGTGTTAAAATCAATTTTAAGTTTCAGTCCTTGCGGACATTGCTCTTTCTACTATCCCAAGAAGTCAACCTACATGGGTCAAGCAAAACTGTTGTTCCTTCCCAAATTCTCAAATCTATTTTCATCATCTCTAGTTTCACAACAAATGCTCTCGCACTGCTTATTTTGCTGAATGGATTATGTAAATTACTGTGAAGCTGAGGTTACTTTACTGCTTATTGGAAAAGCCTTGAGCGGTCATACAGTTCATGCTCTTATTAAGTATACCTTTAACAGCTTGAGCCGACCTGTACTGTCTGTTCATCTGCTGTTTGATTTTCTAAGATATTGCATTGTGGAGCCCAAGACTAATTTCCCCACAGGGACAAAAAAAGTATATCTTATATTGCTTACAATGTGCATAAAAAAAACATATTTTTCCCCTTTGTGTGCTTTCCATGGCTGTCAGTATTTTGGTGTCTGATTTCCTCAGGATCCCTACGTGACCTAAAGTGAGTGTCGAGTGATTGACTTCATTGACTATGGCTTCTGCAACAAGCATCATCTTTAATCAAACAAAAGGTCAAAAAATACAGGTCAAAACGTACATAAAAGGCAAATATCTTTCATATAGTTTGGTCAGAGCACTTAGAGGAGATCTGTTAAGCAATAGATTATTAGAGACCTACATAGAAAACACCAACTGTAAAATGAAAAGGTGTAGTTCTTCAAGTACAAAGCAGAAATCTTCAAAAGACAGTGTATCAAGAAATGGAAGCATGGAAACTAGGTGGTGTTTTGCACTGGAAGTGTTCTTTTCCAGTCTGTTAGTCGGCAAATTCAGTCATTACCATGTTACCTTAAAGAAAGCCTATGACAAGTAAAATGATTTACTGAAGATCTAAAAACTCAAATTAATATTATTGCCTTTATTGATCATATATGTTGTAGTGCTTAATTAGACATTGATCGGCTAGGGCGTCTGTGACTGCTCTAATAAACGTAATTAACAAAATATGTCAGTCGTTGTGCAGTCGGTTGGTTACAACCATGGACAGCTCCACAAACTGAAAGAAGTGGCGGAGTGTTAAGAGGAAGCACTTGCAGGCATCGTGTCGCGACGTGCTCTCAGTGCACCCTTATCAAAACGTGAACATTTCAAACCAGCCTCGAAAGTTCAACACTACTACAGTTTGATTAAAACAGCATCATATTGCTTTGTCGGTGGAAAGACGTTCATGGTAGCTAGCTGAGCTAACCTAAAGTAGTTAACTATGGAGTAAGAAGTAGTTACAGTTACTAGCTTTATTTACATGTGGTAGCATAAACCCATGAGCTAAACGCTTGGCGCATTGCCTACAAGTTTCACTTTCTGAACATTTATCAGTAAATTTAAAGGACAGTCTACATTTAAGTAAAACTGGATAACTAACGTTAGCTACAGCAGAGCAGATTAGCTAGATAGTCAACGTTAGCAGCTAACCAAATTAGCTTGCAACAAGCTTGATTTCCGGCTTACTTTAGCAAGCTATAGAGCTAACAGCTAATACACACGACTCAGGACAAATTAAAAACAAACCTGAACAAAGCTCACATTCCTGACAAACTGAGACAGACACTTACACACCTGATAAACGAGTGTAGCATCATGTGAACATCTGAGACAAGCAGTCCTGTGCGGAGGCAGCTAGCAAATCACCAACAGCGGCGATACGTTTACGTGGCTGTTTCGCTGTGAATTGTGGGTAAAAAAAAATCCTCATCAGCAACACAAGAAAAAAAACAAAGAAAAAAATATATATATAAAAATAAAAAATAAAATATTTTATTCTATTTGTGTTTCACTTCTGCCTGTGATTTTAAAATGAATATCTGGATAGAAATGAACTAATTTTCTAACCCTTATGTGCTGATGTGCTGTGATGAGCTAAAAATCTTATAAGCAGACAAATCCAGAAGTAAACTGAAATGTGCTCAAATACACACAGAAATAAAGAGAGTGCAAGTTGGAAGAGTAAGTTAACAACACAAAACATAGCATAAAAACATAAATAATAGTGTAGATAAAACATAACAAAATACTACTAAATAAATACAATACTGTTGCAATCCAACAGGCAGATAGTAAACAGTGTACTACAATAGTAACCAATACCTCTTAACAGAGATTGTTAATATTCATAAACCGTTCTGTTTCATAATTTAAATCTTCACTAGATTTCATTTCTCCTTTTATTTTTATTTATTTTTGCCCCAGTTGCTATTTCCCACAGAAAGCCAGCAACAAATTAGCCCTACTCCCAAGCAACTGATTCTGAGATTTATTTTTAATGTTAAAGTGAAAATAACATGAAAAATGAATAATGTGTACCCAGAGCCTGCCAAGGATTGGTGCTCCACTCAGACCCGAAATAGGCCATTCACTAGCATCAGCATTTTCTTCTGTTCTCATATATTTCCTGGAAGAATATGGAGGAAAACATAACTGTGGTTAGAGGAAATGAAAACAATACAGAGTCTCATCCTTCACACATATCCATGCAATCTCCCCAGATTTCAGGCAATGTGTCAGCCTGAAAGGACCTCCTGGGTACCCTCATGACCTGTGTGTATGTGTGTATGAGACAGGCACGCAGGGAAAGTGGATGATGGATGTCTGCTGCTGCTGACAGGTTGATGAATAGCCACAGGTCTGGATGAGTGTTTAGTGCAGAGAATGTCAGGTGTGAGGAAGGCAGTGTCGTCATTCACAGTGACACCTTCTAAACATAGGTGCAAACACGTCAGTATTCAAATGCATCAGTGCCAGTGTTCTTTCCCAGTATGTCATCATTATACATTTCAATTTGGAGCTCAGGAATCATGAGAACTCTGACGCATCTAAAAATACACCTGCTCAGTGACAGTTCAACTGTAGGATGTTGACATTTTTTTTCCATGAAATTCATGAAATGCATGTTTTAAGCAGTGTCTTAAGTGAGAACCATTCTAACTCATTCATTACATCTTCCAGTAACGTGAGAGAACATTTCACCTGTGTCTGGACACCACAGTTCACGTAAGATATTTTTCGTTAGGTGCAGTTTTGTCATGTGGGGGCAGATCTCTCTATAGTTTTGGGACGCAGAAGCTCAGTTGGTAGAGCAGTCGTCCAGAAACCCTAGGGTCAGCGGTTTGATTCCTGGTTCCTCCTGGCTACACGTCGAGGTATCCTTGGACAAGACACCAATACCCCTTAGTAGTGCTGACATGTACTGACTGGTAGCTGTCCAACAACAATTTCCCCTGGGGGATTAATAAAGTATGTCATTATTATCATTAGTTTCACTGAGGGGAAGTATTATTACAGCAAATGATGAGTGTGCTTCCAACTTTGTGGTGGAAAAAAAAAAAAGTCTTTCCTGTTGCAACACAACCAGAGCCATGAAGGAACTGTTTTGCTAGTCTGGTAAAGATGAATTTGGCCTGTCCAACACCTTCAGGATGAACTGAAACACCAACTGTGAGACAATGTCATTAATGCTCTTGTGACTCAGTGTAAGCAAACCATGCAGCCAGGCTCCAAAATCTTGTAGACAGCTTTAAATCAAAAGATTGGAGGCTGTTGTAACAGCACAATAAGCTCCATGGTTTGGGAATGATCCCATACGGGTGTAAGTGTCCACAGAATTATTGATTTGAGGATATAGAGCAGGGGTAGGCAACTCTGGTCCTTGAAGGCTACTGTCCTGCATGTTTTCCAACCATCTCTGCACTTAAACAGTCTGATTAGCTGAACACATCTGATCCAGATAATCAGCAGTGGGAAGAGCAGGGAGAGTTGGAAAACTAAGCAGGACAGTAGCCCTAGAGGTCCAGGGTTAGCCTCCCTCCTATGGAGCCTGCATTAGAAAGTTTACACGTGGCGTTTTGAATTATCTACATTTGTGAAGCACAGTGAGGGAAATGCTACCAAAATAACAAAAGGTCCAAGATCCATCACTTTTGGAGCTTGGTCCACAATGATGATCATTATTAAACACAACCATGTCAGAATGTTTCATCCTCTGCGGTGTCATTTTTTAAAATTTATAGCTTTTGGCTCCCTGCCCTTTTCCCAAATGAATCAAAGGTTTCTCTCTCAACGTTAATTAACCCTCGGGGGACTTAGCCTTTTTCGTGATTGCTGGTGGCTCATCTTTCCTGGTATATAAAGACATGTATAAATTAAGTACTGTAAAAGCAGTTTCAACCCAGAGTATTTGAATAGATTTGCTGCAGTGATGTCACATTACATTATAAAAGGCTATAAGAACACTGTGTTCACATGTATATCACAAAGCTCCAGGTGAAAAGATAAGCAAAGCTTTAAGCAAAGCTGCCTTCAGGTTCTAATTATTTCTATCAAAGTAAAAATAAAATGCCAGTACGTTATACAGTGTCAGTAGCCTTGTATTTCAAATTCTGAATGTGAAAAACACAGTCTGTTTACAATGTCTACCAGGAAAATAATGATAGTCAAAATAAACTTTGTATTAATAAACACCCTGCATGTCCCTGATTTTAAATATTAACCTTAATTGCTAGTGTGCATGCTGCATGTGAATGAACTATTGAATATTTCAGAGAATTAATAGTTAAGTTAAATCATATCCATTCTCTATTTTGATATATTAACATCATAATAATATATATCACTATCTAACAGGGAGTATTTCTGTAAGCCTGGCTTGAATCACTTTGCAGAAACATCTATTGTTTTGGATGATAAATATAGAAGCTCTTCAATCAAAAGCCTGTTCATTTTCCCTTGAAGATATCACCATCCAATCAAGGAAACGCATTTGACTGTTTCACACAACATCAGTGATGAATTTTCTAAACTATAATTTACCAATTTATATCAACAATATTATACAGGGGATTCGATTCGTGTCAGTGTTCTGTGACAGCTTCACTGGATTGCAGAAAGAGTGAACATATGGATTTTTCAGCAAGGGATGGAAGTCATTTTAATTACCATTTCGTGAGAAACGAGTTAAAGAAAATTTTTATCTCTCCCAAGCAGATACTCAAAGGTCTATTTATTTATTTTATTGACTTCTGGTGTCTGGACCAATCTGTCCCAGTGTCTGAATATTGAATAACAAAAGAAGAACAGCGCAGAACTTGAGTATTTACAGAAAAGATCAACAAAATCAACAACAGGAGGCTGCTTTTGGCAGGGGTCACATGAGGGCATGCGCTACTTCACCTCTGCACAGGACGGGCAGGTGGACTGCGTCCGAGTGCAGATTGACGTCACAGAGATAAAATCCTGAACAGCCCAAAACACAATTATCCATAAAGGGAAAATGGCTTCTGTTAAGGGTACTTGAATCTGAGCAGACCTTGACTTTGAATTAACAACCCTGTGCCCTCCATTTCTAATGTTCATTTTCCACAGGTTAAAATGCTTGTCCCTCCCCTCCAAGAAAACCCACAAAGAGGCAATGAAGCAAAGCTCCCAGGCATGAAAAATGCCCCACCCTTGTGAAAATCCTCTAAAGTGAAATTGGGATTGAGAGGGTATTTCTGCTTGTGCTCACAGGCATTAATCAGGCTGCTACGACTCAACCCCTGCATGCATCCTAACAACAGTGGTTTATCTAAGCAGACCTGCGTGACCTGTGAAGTGCAAACACTAAACACAAGAAACTTCAGTCTCAAAGTCACTCCTCGGCTAGACAGAGCCTCAAGATGGAAGTTGTGAGGACTTGACAACACACAGATTTCTCAGGAGCTTGATTGTAAAATTTTATTTTTTTGCTCATAGTGTTTGACATAGTTGACATTGTGGAAATGCAGAAGTTCAGGCAGTGAAGGTTTGACAACTGTTTCACCGTTAAGTGGGGTCACTTCTACGTCCAAGGCCATTTTCCAGCCATTTCTCATTATAAAGCCATCAGTGTCAGATCTGCTGAGTGCTGCTTGTGGTCCATTTGCTTTCCTTCTGAAATGCAAAATTTAGAAGAACACCAAGATAAATGGGCACAAAAACAGCTTTCACCAGAACTGCCCATCAGCCCAGCGCCCGAAGGTCAACTTGTATTTATTTTATTGTGACAACAGTGTGGACTAGCTAGTACTTTTGGTGCATTTTACATCCATCCATCCATTATCTTAACCACTTGTCCTCGTAGGGATTACAGGAGTGCTGGAGCCTATCCCAGCTCGCCCAGCTGTCATCGGGCGAGAGGCGGAGTACACCCTGGACAGGTGACATATAGAGACAAACAACCATTCACACCTATGGACAATTAGTCACCAATTAACCTAACATGCATGTCTCTGGATGGCAGGAGAAAGCCGTGGGAACCCAGAGACAACCCACACAGACATGGGGAGAACATGCAAACTCCATACAGAAAGGCCTGGGTCCTTCTTGCTGTAAAGCAGCAATGCTAACCACTACACCACAGTTCCGCCCCGTACATTTCACAATAATTTTAAAACTCTCTCAGTATCACAGTTCTAACAGTTTTTTTAAACCTCGTTAATTTTTACTAATGTTTTTTATGTTTAATATGAGATGTAATATGTTTACTGCTTCCCACTCATTAACACATTAAACTAACAGGAGTAGGACTATCATTGACAGCAGGATTGGCAAAAAGACTAATTCTATGCACAGTGGTGCTTCGAGTTAAAAGTCCTGTGTGATGCTGACCGTTGGAGCGTCTATGCTGACATCTGTCTACCACATTGAAAACACAAGGTGTTACCAATGTTGTGGCTGATGAGTGAGGTAATGTTTTACCTCAATCACCTTCTTAGTTCAGTATGTTAAAATGCTAACATTTTATTAGTCTGATGAGAATATCATCAGTTTTGCAAGAATTTAATACCAAAATATTGGTGGTGCTAGATGAAAAGTCAAAGCATAAAGTCATTCAAATTCTTGTGTGGGTGATAGGTTTACAGCAAATCTTATGGAAATCCACTAGGGCGATGGACAAGCCAATTAACCAACCTGCAAGGTGGCTCAAAATGTATTCAATAATATATTTAGTTGTAAACAGAAACACAGCAGGTATAAAAAATATGATGTTTTGAAAATGTTTGACTTTATTCTGATTTTATTTTCTTTCTGTAAGGGGCAAAACTGTACATATGGCATGGCACAGAAAAAAACAACAAAGACAACAATGACTTCTTGGCATAAGTGTGACAAATTCCCACACGACATGGATACCTTTGGGATACGACAGAGGTGGTTGCTCTATTATTCAACAAACTTGTCACACCTAAAGAAAACAAATGGACAGAGTAATAAAAGGTAATCATTTGACTTTGAGAGGAGAATAAACACATAATTACAGCGATATGTCAACATCTAACTGTATAAAGTACTCTTTCAAATGCTCTTGCATACCATGAAATGTTAAGTCACACTGAACACACAAAAAAAGTGTTTGGTGCCAGCCAGAACATTTGAGACAGTTTAACTTGGAAATAGTCCATTAAGAATCACAATGATGAGCAATGGCTCAGTAACATCTACTGGCAATACACGTCCTCATGATATAGCACAGAAAAAGGACAGTTCAATTGCCTTTTCTATGGGATACAAATGTAAACAATAATTAATTTGGTGACCTGCAAGGGCTCAAAATTACTCAGCTGGAATGCAAAATTACAAACAAACTAGTTCCCTTTAATTGTGTTTCGCTATCCCTGAGAACTGTATTCATAATGAAAGAAACCAAAGTCTTGAATAATAAAACACAAGTTCAGCTACAGATAAGCCTTTAAATATTTATAGTGGACGAAGTGTGGGAGTGGAAAACACACAGTATTAAAAAAATAAAAAAAATAAATTCGCCACAGAAGTAATGATGATGGTCCTAAATCGATGATGATGTTATGCTGTGGAGAAGCGGGGAGGGTGTCTGGAGATTTCACTTATTTAATACTTAATTACTCCTTGGATGTACTGTGAAGTCATCACTTTGAGGGTGATGGAAAGCGTTGGAGAGCACTGTCCAAGCTAAGTGAAGCCGAGCAATTTCACGCAAAGGCAGATACAGAGACAAAACTGGCCAGAGTGCTGTCATTTTGCTCCTGGCTCCTTGGTGTTGTTCGGTTCAGCAGTAAGTGGCATAAAACACACTTAGTCCCCTTGAACAAAAACCCCGAACACCTGCAGTGTAAAACAACAGGTCTGCATTATTCCAGCATCTCTCTGAACAACAAAACTCTCTTTGAATGCAGAGCAGAGGGTGAGATATTGTTTGGAATCAACGATTGCTTTAGTGAATTGAGGAAAGATTCTTGTTTTGGACTTTTTATGATCAACATGCAATTGGTAATTTTTGGAAATGTATGAAGCATGAAAATGTCACGGGCAATGTGCACTAATATTTGGCATTTCATGTTACGTATTTTTCCTTTTTTTGCCCTCCTTCTTTGACTTGCACTGGTCCATGACTTACTTGTGGAAACTGCAGAGGCACCAGGCCTCTGAGTCTTATCATTTTATACTTCTGCAATTCCAGCTATATTTGTATGTTTGTGTCTTTAAGGCCACAGTTTTGAGCAAACAAAACTTTATATGTCCTTTCTAAAAATGAAACTAATCATGAAAGCCTGGAACCATTCAGAATATTGCTCCTTTGACCATAATTTCACCTACTTAACATTGCTACATTAATGACATTTTGCTGAACAAGCTTTGGGATATTTTAGATATTGTTAAAGTTAAATACAGTCATGTTCCAAATCATCGGTGAGGAGAATAAAGCAATATTCTGGATGGTTACGGACTCGAGACATGAAGATTCTGTACAAAAATACTAAAACCAACAGGTGTATGTCAATAATCAGCATGTGTCTCTTCTAGAGACAGAGCAGGGTGGATGGGGCTGGTTTAGGACCCCTGTGGAGTGACAGACAGTGCAGCCTCCATCTTTAACTAACAATGCCCACCACCGGCATGTGTGTCAATCACAGACTCCACAGGGCTAAGCAGGGTTAAGTATTGCATAGATACAGTATAGGGTGTAGCTTTTCACATATGCAGTCACAGTGTTTGGGCAAAAAAAAGAAATCCCTTTTTTGTCTATGTATTTTCTGCCCATAAGATTATCCTTGAAAAAAAGAAGTCTCAAGTGGTCAGTCCGACTGTAGGTACTCTGTTGGTATTATTACAAACATGATCACCACGATATAAAAAATAGCCTTTTGCTGAGGTCATCAAGTCTCCCACGTCAGTGCTGATAGGGCCCTTGTCAGGGTCAAGGGTCACAGTGCAACAACAAACTATGCAGTGCAACACCCCTCCCTGCACGCTGCCCTCAGAGCTCCTCTTTCCTCTTTACAACTTTTTCCTGGTCACGTCCTCTTAGACTGCGCATGAAACCTGTGAACCCCGCCTCCTGTGGAGAGAGTGACGGTTTGAGAGTCACAAAGCACCATTTTTGAGGATCATTTCATAACTTAAAAGCAATTTGTCACTCTTGAAATGGCTTTTTCTAATCTACCATTAAATATCACAACGACACAATCGGAATATTGTGGTCAAGTCAGCGTTCAGTCTGCTTATACACATCCACGCTATTAAGATCTACCTGCATTATTCTCTGCTGCCTATTGTCTGATACTTCACTTAAGGTTGGGCTGAGCTGTGTATATGAGCCTGGACCTTGACTATCTTATCTTGTCCTATAAATATTTCAGTTATAATAATAAATAATTCTGTCCACTTGTGGTGATCTGTCCACAGATGAAAGTGTATTTGTGAAAAAGAACAGCCAACATCCTCCCAGTTTGAAACACTAAATGCATTATATACTGATATACTTAAAGCTGTGTACATATACAGTGGTTCTCTAAAAATACTAGTGTGGATAACTCACTAAGTGATCACACAAGTACATAACATAATGCAGAGGACATTTCCTGTGTAACATTATGCTCTAACACCAAAACTGTCATTATCTTTCTTGTGAGGATTACCAGTTTATAACTCCAGACTTAATAAAAGAAAGCTACTATCATCATCATGCACTTTTGGAAACACATCATCGGATGTTTAAAATTCATAGCTACTTAGGAATTGCGATGAACATGTGGCACTGTAATTGAGACAGTTTCAGTTAATGGTGATGATTTCTGATTATTTTAATCTGGCTTTAAACAAAATGTTCTGAGCCATTTTCTTACATTAGTAATGACAAGCTAGTATTTGACTAGTATTTAACATGTGAAAACCAGTTCTGAGCTGTAGAGGTGTTGAACAGAAACTAAAGGTTGATTTCTCTTTATCTTGGTTGTGTAGTTTGAGAGGGAGTACATGATAACTATAAAAGCAGGTGAAAAACTGTATCTAGTACAACTTACCCCACGATCTCCATTGTATTTTTCCACAAACTTGCCGTAGTTGTAGTATTTGAATGTTGGGTAGCCCTCCACCCCTTCCTGCTTACAAAGCTCATGGTTCTGTCCTTTTGTACAATCTACAGCAGCGTACACAATCTGAAAAAGAGGAGAGTCCAGTAAACAAAGTATTAAGCAACACAGTGGCTAAGGATTTATCAATTTATTATCAACTTAATGAAGCGTAGAAACAGGTTTTTATTCATTTCAAGCCATAAAATATCAAAAGCAACAAACGATCTTGATCTGAATATGGTATGTTTATTAAAACTGCTTAAAAAAAAGCTTATAAATAATAATAATAATAAAAAGCTTTATTCTATGTTTGAGAAAGAGCTGGAATGGAAGCTTTTATGTGTTAAGATAGTTAAAATGATAATAAAAACAATGCTAATCATGATAAAGTTTAATGTGGGTTCTTATTTATCCTGGCTGCAGACATTAAAGCTGCAACAATGTTCAGCTCCTAAAACCTTCATGTTTATATACAATTTGGCTCATATCATGTCATTATATTTGCCTGTTTTATTGTTTGTCTTTGAAGCACTCACTATATTTTTGAGAACAAATAAACTTTACTATTATTGTAGATCAATACTATAAAATGCACACATAGGATATTAGAAGAGAACTCAATATTTAGCATCCTAAAGGGGCACTTTGAATAAGTGCTTTCAACCCTTCATCTCAACCAAATTTAGAACACTAGTTTCTATTCCCAGATTTATAAGGCATTTGTCTTCAGCTAAACTGTTTGAAATGGGTGGTGGCAAAAATAATTCCTAGCACAATCACTCCTACATAAAAACAACAAGGGAGATTTATGTTGCGAGGCTGTTGCATCGGTTTGTGACAAGCCGCCTCAATGAGGCGTAAACGCCGCCTCACTGATACATGACTCACTCGGCGTGTCCTTTTGGACAGCTGAAATGTCACCCTCTTTCAGGGTGCTGAATGCTGCACATTGAACTTGTCACCATCAAATAATCGCTTCCAGTCTGACATGCCTGCGTATGCTGAAAGTGGAAATGACAGATTGGCTGCAAAAGGAAAACATATTAGATACTTTGTCTGTGCATTCTGCCATGAAGTGGCACTCAAAACTTCTTGTCCTAATTACAAAATACAAGTGCCTCTTGTTTTTTCTTTCTTATGCAAATACAAATACTCAACTGTTGAAAATCTGCATGAGAGCCAACTTATCAGCAACATATCAGATTAGTACAGCAGCAAAGACGCCTGCAAATACAAAGTGAGGGCTGGGAAAAAATTGAGCCTTCTGAACGTCAGAGGGGGAGATAGAGTCTTTAAAGGGATATTCTTGTTCTGTGGTCTGTTAATCAGGTAACTTAAACTGCGGCTAAACGTGCTCAACCAACAGGATTTACTAAACGAGCTCAGAGCTGATGCGTTTCATTTCTGAAAAAGAAAAACAAAAAAAATTAGCTGACAACACTGTGTAAAATCACCCTATTCTTGATGTACCCCATCTGGACAGTTCACCAAAAGACACTGTTTACAAAAGGAAATCATTTTTATACTGAAAAATCTCTTAGTTTGGATAATGTGAGATACACAGAGTATGTTAAACAGCACAGCAGTAGCAGCAACAACAGACATACTGTAATATAAAGACTGACTCCATCCAACTGTTTATCTCGGTGTAATCAATCAGTGTTAAGCTGACAGGAGAAAATGAAGTTGTAGGCACATTGTCCTTCAGAAGGCTGCAACCACTTCCATTATTGATTCAACTTCAAGTGACAGTGGACCACACATCATGTCATTGATCCAATAGCAACATTTCTGAGGAGCAGCATATTACCAGCTGGCCTGGTCTCAATCCACCGGAGTCACACTGAAAATCAAACTGGGGTGATAACACAACTGAGCATACTCTGCTCTAACAACAATGTTCCTATACTAAACGTGCTAAATACGGATGCTCCCAAGCTATAGTAAATTAACAGATATTTTAATTGAGTATCAGTTATTAAAGAGAGAATACAACATGCGGTTTTATTTACTTATTTATTCCTGTATTATAATTAACATTGAAACTGTCTTAGGGTCCCCATTATACTCAATTACATCACAAAAATACACTGAATTAGTACAGTATGTGACTGAAGCAAGGCATCTTCAGTTGGTAGGGATATAGTGTTACCTGCATGTGCATCCTTGTACACAGGATGTACTCAGTAAAATAGTGCACAAG
Organism: Sandelia bainsii; assembly: GCA_032362345.1. Taxonomy (NCBI): domain Eukaryota; kingdom Metazoa; phylum Chordata; class Actinopteri; order Anabantiformes; family Anabantidae; genus Sandelia; species Sandelia bainsii. The sequence continues at coordinate 5,495,228 of JAUMHL010000014.1, forward strand.
AGATCTAAAACTCCACAGAGATCCTTTAATCAGTCATTGTTTTCCATAAAGTAACATTGTTCCAGGAAGCCTCCATTTAATGGGGTATTTAGGTGCACAGTTTGTAGTTGCTTTCTAAAGTAAATACAATTCAACAAAATACAACAAATAACAAGTAGAAACTTTATATTGTTGCATGCTACACATTAAATGCCTGAAATTGTGTTCTCATTAGCGGTGCAACAGGCAGCTTTTGGAAACAAGCAGCTCCTGCCAATGTTCACCTTTAATGCTGCCATTGATTGTAATTTGAGGAAAAGACAAACAGGTCAGAACAAACCCTGTACACAGCTCCCCCCGCTGTCATACAGCACAGAATGTGGAGTTTTAATTGCTTGCGTCTTCAAAGCCAGAGCTAAGCTTGTGTTTGTCTTTGGTAAATGAGGCAAGGGCAGCTAATAGACTGTGATCAACATTGGCCTGGTACAATACTCTGGGGCTCAGCTTAATAAATGGAAAGGATTGCCAAGTAAACACATGCCCAGTTCTAAGATTTACTCTTGTTCAAACACAGCTTCACACCTCCACTGGCCGCTGGAGGTACAGTGAGACGAAAGAGATCTTAAACTTCTGCATTTATATAACTTATGATATGATGCTGCCCTGGCTAAACAGCCTGTGGACATTTCATTATAAGGATTCTGATCCAAGCACCACAGCTTAACGGTGAAGTAATGATAAAATGCCCTCAGCTGTTACGACCACTGGATACCGGATGTCAAACAAACAAAAACTCACTGTTTTTTTCCCCATGATGGACACTTAATCATACCTCCATTGTGCATATATCAAAGCTCATGTTTGACTGACTGGTGCCCCAACTATTTTGCAGCCCATGTTCCAACTATTATTTGTCCTTGCAAAACAAACATGTATTATACTATGAAGAACATACTGTAAGTTTACTGCTGATTGTGGGTCAGTATTTAAGAATGAAGGAAAGGCATGTAAAGGTTCCTCAACTTGTAACTGAAGGGAAAAACTCAGTGTTGTCAACTCAGACTTGCACAAAAACATTTCCAGATCATCTGTTGAGGTTTAATGTTATCAAGAAAAGTTACAAAGCGTTGCCTCAGAAAAATGGATGACTAAGTTGTTGTAGACACGTCACTACCATCTGACAATGATTTTGTAAAATTCCACACAAATGAGAGAATTGTTGTCTGAGCACTATTGGAACAATGTGCAGTTAACATTAAGCATCTCAGTAGGATTTTACAATCAAATGACAACAGCTTGATTTGTTTTTTTGTTGTTTTTTTTAAGGTGAGTGTCACTCCGAGACGATAAATTGTAGCTCTGGGTGTCGCCAAACACACACCCACAGTATGTGTGTGTGTGTGTGTGTGTGTGTGTGTGTGTGAGTGTGAGAGAGAGAGAGAGAGAGAGTGTGAGTAACTCAGTTAAGGAGGTTTGGAAATATTGAACCCTGCAGTCAGAGGGTATTAATGCAGAAAGTCAGAAGTAGGAGAGTGCCAGGACACAAGTCCTAGGGGAAAAGGACTGAGAAGGAGCAGAGATTATGAAAGACGAAAATAAGTGTGACCGCATGAACCTCAAAAAACACCACTCCCAAGTCTATCAAAGATTTGACGAGACTATGGGTCAAATGCCTAACTGATGTGGAGATGAACACTATTAACGAGGTGTAAGGAATTCTAAGGGGTCAGGATAGCACTGTTATGTTAAGCTTCTATCAGAGATTTTGTGTATGAAATATTTAAGTGCTGCAGGCCTTCATGCTAATTTTAGAATACCTGTTTATTTAAAAAAAACAACTTATCTATCAAAGTCAACAAAGCAAGTGTGCAGAATTAATATAATGCGTCAAACATTTGCTCATTTGAAATTGTCTGGGGTCCATTTTCCAATTAAATTAACCTCTATGAATGCAGGTGTCAAGAATTCTTACTTACATTTTTGGAAGACAGTTATCAGTGTCACCTCTAGAGTCCAGTATAGACATGCAGTACTGTGCAAATGTTTTAGGCACATTTAATGTTTAGATTATTATTCATTGCAAGATACAATTCAGGGAAATGTCTGATTGGTCATAGATTTAATGTGCAGCATGACAATGACCCCAAACATACAGTAGATTCAGCCATGAAGAACTACCCTAAGTGACAAAAAGAACAAGATGTCTTGCAACAGATGGTATGGCCCCTACAGAGCCCTTCTCTCAACATCATGGAGTCAGTCTGGGAATTCATGAAGAGATAGAAAACACTGAAACAGCCAAAATTGGCAAGTTGTCCCGGATGCCTGGAAAAACCGACGTGCCAAGTGCTTTCAAATGTGACCAAGTGTACTTAGGAGAATTGTAGAATCATATGGACTTTGTTTGTGTTATACTCTACTAATAATGAAATGTGTTTTAATATAAATATGTATGTTATAATTAGGTTGCTGTAAAGTATAAATATAGCCAAACCAAACATCTGCTAACTGGGGTGGATAAGTGTTATTTTCTATTTTAAGTACAAGGTGTGTGATGGCTTGACCTTTCGTGTCTGAGAGGTTGGGGGTAGGGAGGCAGATGATTTTGGAACACGTAATATAAGTGAGTTTCTGTTGGAGATGGTGGTGAGAAAAATGTGGGAGCAGTACATTGGGGTGGTTTGAGTTATGGTTTTGTAAAGCAACAGCAGGAGGTGAGGGGGCCACAGAAAGTGGTCTGAGTTTGCATATGAGTTTGCTGAGATCGTTCATGAACATCATGTTGATCAAGTTTATTGTCATTAATGAGTCCAAGATACATAAAGCAATTCAACTGTGCTGCTGTGGATGTAGGTGTAGATCGGTCAACTGTGGTATGTGTTTGAGGAGCTAATGACCAGTTTTTTTTGTCTTGTACATGTTCAGCTGAAGGCAGTTATCAGTGCACTATTGTGTGAAGCGAGGAATGGTGTATTGATAGGCTGTAACAGAGCTCATGTCACGCAATAGTGAGATTATGGCAGTGTTACCAGCTTATAAAGTAAGAAAGATTGTTTAAAATTGTTGCAAAGTGATGCAACAGTTTTTTCCTTCTTTCTCCCTCTGTACTCAATGCTATGCTAAACACATCCCATCCCATACAGTGCACCAGTATTTATGTTCTCTTCTAACTGTGGGTAATGATGGAAAACTAGCATTGTTAGTTTAAGTGTCAGCTTGAGCTTGCCAGATGCCACATTACTACTGCTTGGTGTAAATTTATATGTATCTAGCTGAATGTGTGACAAAGCAACACTAACCTTTCGATCTTCTTTGAAGAGCTCTGCTGCTGTGGTGAAGTGGGGGACAGCGTTTTTACAATGTGGACACCCTGAGAGAGGAAAACACACAGATGGGACATTATGACAGCTCATCGTGACACATTTACACCATAACGGCAAGCTTCGTGTCTTAAACAGCACCTTATACAGGTCACACAAACACGGTGCTACAAACATGCACAGATTCAAAGACACATACAAAATACTCTATCTCAAACATGTTCATAAAGCCTTGGACGTCACAGTCCTGCAGTTATTCAAAAGGTTCATGCCACACTAGAGATAGTTCAATTGTATGCCATAAGAGACTATAAATGTCTTTATTCCTGCTATAAAACCTCCTTTTTCAGCTCCAGCGGCCATTTTTTCGTAGTATGTCAATACTCACACAAATACACCTCTTAACAGTACGTAACACAACCACAAATCACATTTACAGACACCAGGTTCACTTACAGTAGGTAGAGGCAAGATGCTCCAAATATACATCAGAGAAAAAGATTTTCTAATATTTTAGCTGCACCTTGCTAAGAAAGAAAGATGTATTGTTACACAACACTTGCAATCAAATTGTGTGATTGCTGTGCTGACATCTTTCTCCTTTGAAATCCTGCTGAAATTTGACTTTCTGTAGGTGCTGGTTGGTTGTTTTGTTCTTTTATTGCTGATGTCAAGTACCCACTTCTGCTCATTACAGTCAAACTGTCACAACCACTGTTGGAAATTGGGTTCTTCTGTAACAAAGGTGAAAATGGTAAGAACACAGATTGTGGTCACAAATAGATTTTCCAAGAAGCAAATCACGGATTGTCAGTGGGTGACTGAATAAAAACTTTAATGCACTCAGTTAGTGTTAAATAACCAGTCCACCAGCCCATGATCCACACAAGTCACAAATTAACTATATATTTTTTAGAGCACTTTAGAGTCTAGTAAGGTAGAAAAGAGCAAGTTCAAGTAGAGACAAATTACCATATTGGTCATTTAATGCACATCGATGGGCAAAATTAAATCTAAGTGCAAAAGATGAAGAGGTCTGAATACATTCTCAAGCCACTGTACTGAACTGACCGTGTACTTGAGAGATTAAAGTCTTTATCTAGGACACAAAATGGCATAACAGATTAAACCTACATCTCATATTATAAATCAAAATGGAACAAAATATATTCAGCTACCCATTGTTGACATTGGCCTTGTTAGAACCAAGATCGCAGGAATTGTTTCCACGAATCATTAACAGCATTAACACAATGATCTCACTGTAAATGGATTTTACAGGCTACAAGTGCACCGACTGATGGCGGGTACAGTTATAATCAAGTATTTTTATGCCCACAAGCATACACATACACCTTCAACTTAATTATAAAGCAAATCTACAACTGCCCATTTACCATGCCTTCCTTTTCAAAGCTACCTAACCCTACATTCAGCAGAGCTTAGGAAAACCATTTCCTGCTGAAGTACCCTTTTAGCTGCAACATCAAATGGCCTTTAAACCTTTAAAGGTCCTGTTGCGATTCTGAAATGAATATATGAAGAAAACAGAACAGATGCGCATGATTTATATTTTTTTACTTTAAATAATGTCAACAGACTGACCAGGCAGGCCTTTATTACTGCTCAGAGAGTGCCAAACAGTGAAATGAGAGTAGATACAGTAAATGAACATAGGGCAGGTGACACCACACTACACACCAACTACTACATAGAAATATTTCAGTTTTCATATCTCACGTATCTCCTGTCATCCACGCTGTTTAAATGCAGCTGAAAGGTAGTTGTGCTGTTGATAATGAGACCTGCCACTCTCGTTCTCTCCTCTGCTCGCACAGTTTCTCATAAATACCGACAGAGACAGACTGATGGTAAACAGTAAACAAAGGCACTGCAAGGTAGATGTACTATTGCAGCCTTGATTAATCTGTCTTTTCACCTTCACTTAATGTCATAGATGTGCAAACTACAGAAATGGGCAAAGCAATACTAATGTAGCTCTACATTAAATGCACCAAAATATTTTGTCTGGAACTTAGCATCACTTATCACCATTAACAGATGGCTACACATTTTGTAAATTAGGCAGAGATTTAATTTAACAATGTACTTTACGTATCCAAAACACAGTATCATCAATGGCGAGAGCCCGCAAGAGAGAAGATATGTTTTAGTTTAGTTTCAATTAAGCAGATTTGAGGCTAAAAGCTAATAATCCATAACACTGTTAAAAAAAAAAAAGACTGTTCTATCTGAAGTATCTCCAGCCTCAATGTCGTAAGCAAGCAGCTGTTTCTCATTAAATGCTCTATTAGACGCAAGCTCCAGTGAGCAGGGTGCAGATGAGGTGGGAGGGGTCACAGGTTGTTACTGCCTGATGTGCATATGGAGCGTCTCTTTGTAAAAGGATGTACCAAAAGACCTGACAGATGCAGCAGTCTGACCACTGTGCCCTGTCCGGCTTTGAAGCCCTCATCAGACACAAAAGGCAAGACAACAAGGACAGAGGTGCATATGTCTACGTGTCTACGGATACTTCAGGAAGTTAGTAACTATATACCTTCTCTGTGTTTGTTGAGAACTCAGAAAAGTCCCTACATTTCTGAAAAACAAGTTCAATGACAGAACCCTTTCTCTTTATGACAGTCTCATTTAAAACATAGCACAGCAGTTATTGGTGCCAAAGACAAGACCAGGGGTATTCTAAATATTTGGCTCAAAATATTGTGAAATGAACTGTCTCACTCCTACTCCCCAAATGTGCCCAATTAGAAAACAGATGAATTCAATGTCAGAAATTCATCTTCTAAATCTGTGAACTGTCTGTTTATGGTCACCTTTAAAGGAGCTTTAATTGGGTTTTTTGCTGCTAGAACTTTCTTTACCAACCAGTCAGTTTTTTGGAAAACAGCTGCACACTGCAGCTGCTGGAAACCTTGAGAACACTCAAACAGTAATTGTGTAAAATCAAAACAAGGAGCTAAATAAGGCTAAAAGGCTCAGTAGAGCTGCAAGTTAGTGACATGTCTTTGAGTCAACTACTACAAGAAATTCTGTTCATATTATATTAGTCATTTGATTCATTCTAACCCCCATATTTATTAGGGCTGTAACTATTCTCCAAGTACATGGTTTGGTTAAGATGTTTATTAAGATAACTACCATTTTTCATGACAGTATTTGGTCGATTTTGCTATTTCTCAGGTTTGAACTATAAAGATGCATTATAGAATTGTGTGTTTCCAGTGAGCATGAAATATGAGGTGGAAAAGTGATGTGTTCTCTTTTTTTAACTTGCACAAATCTATTCTCAGTAATCTGAATCATTCCTCAATGTCCCCATGGCTTAGGTGGGGTTTATATACTGTGAGATGAGGAGCTTGGCAGGAAGCATTGAGTTATGTATGCACTGTTTTAAATCCAGGATATGATCACACAAAATCCAATAGAACAGGGCTGTGATCTCACTTGGTTGCAACAACTTCATACACACACTTAAAATTTTCATCAAATCAGCCAAAAATATTAAATTCAACAGTTTGTGAGAATGATATAGTTCCAATTAGAGATTTGACTTTTCAGTGTAATTCCAAACCACAGTGTAGCAGATTACTACACTGAAAAAACAACAGGTAACACCTTATTAAGTAAAGTAAGTTGAACTTAACTCAGTTACATTTATCCAACTAAATATTTAAGTGTAACATAAATAATTTAAGTTGCTCTAAGTATTTAGTTGGATAAACATAAGTAAGTTGAGTCTAACTCTGTTAACTAAATTAGGGTTTATCTCTTGTTTTTTCAGTGTAATTTAACTAAACTATGTTTTAACAAAGTTGTTAGGTAGAGTTGATATGAGTTAAAGTCTTACAGGGAGCATAGAACATGACCAGAGCATGTTTCTTCTTCTTCAGTGCCTCTCGGAAATCCTCTGATCCAAGGTGGCTGACACTGGATGGTTTGTCCTCCCAAGACTGCTCTGGTGGAGGAGGTGCCTGAGGACTGGAGACATGAAAAGGAGCAAAGCCATGTTTATGTATGTGTAGTATGAAGTGAAAACTGAAACTTTACATTAACTGCAGGGGGTAAAAGTAGGGCACCTGTCTGCTTTCAAAAAAAGAAAAATGTTTGACTACTACTAATACAGAACATTCAGTGAGTGAGACTTTATGTCAGTCTTAAATAAAATGAGGTCTGCTGACCTCTGGTCACAGACTTTGTGTTTATGGACCCTGTAATTGCCACAACTGAACTGATGTCATCGCCGGTCCATTGCTTTTCACAGTGACCCTTTCCAAAATGAATTTATTACACTGGGAGGATGTTTGCAAAAAGTGTGGCAGCTAATCAAGGACAAACGAGAGTGCAGCTGAAATGTTTAAGGTCGGGACTACATCACTGCAATGTACATTAATTTGTGTCTAAGTGTGATAACTGTGAATAAACTGCGATTGTTAGACATAAGTAAAGCAGTGATTAAGCTGATTGTTAAATGTGTGACTCACTTGTGCATGAACTCGATGATCTTGTCTTTGGTTCGGAGCTGTGGCAGCGTGTACTTCTCCTCACCTTTCTCAAAATACTTAACAGTTGGGAAGCCAGAGATCTTGAAGCGATCCCCCACAGCCTTGTGCACTGTGGCATCCACTGCAGCCAAAACGCCGGGACTCTGTGAAGCAACAACAATAGCAAACCACAAGTCACGTGGGACTAAAAGAAAAATTTAGTATATTACAAGAATTAAATAAGTAAAATAACAATTATACAAAGCTTTGTCGAGTGAGAGTCCCTTAGACTAAGCTTTTATATGTGACAATAAATAAACATTGTAGAAACAATACAAGTTTGCATACAGAGCTTTTTGTGTGTAAAGAAGTGCTACATTAAAAACACTAGCAGAGAAGCAAGGAGGAGAAAAATAAATGACGTGCTGGGCCATAAGGGCTCAGGGTGAAAGAGGCTCCAGTCCATCCATATTAGATAATGGCCAGGCTTTTCTCATTGACCTCCAATGCTGGGCAGAGAGCCACAAGGAGAAGGTCCAAGCGTCAGGCCAGGGGGACGCTCATGGATGAGATAATTGCTACAGTCACCAGGCTGGAGTTTTATAGGCCTTGCCCCTGGCTGGGGAGTGTTAGATTACCACAGCGGACAGGATAGCAGAGAGGAGAGGTGAGGAACACGCCCGACTAATCAGAAACACATCGAGAGCTGGGCTTTTGGACAGAAAGACCAGTGTGTGACTTGCATTGGCCAACAGTCTTCAGGCCAAGAGGAGGGATTATCAAGATCTGTTAATGAGGCACCGCTACACCCGTACAGTTCTGTATGTTCATCAGAGTGTGGCATATGAAGAATTAACAAAACACACAGGCAAGCATGCTGTGCACCCGTAAACATAAGCAAAGGTCACAAAACTTACGTCTGCGCCTTTGTTGAGTATTTCAGCAGCTTCATCATACTCTGGCTTCATCTTCTTGCAGTGGCCACACCCTAAAGGATTCAAATCACCCATTACAGCCAGATCAGTGACAGATTCCTGAGGCTCATGATCAATTTGAGATTCAGTTCAGCTCCTATTCAAAATTCCTGAATTTTGCTAATAATTCGTTAAAATTGGTTAACAGTAAATGTAGGGCAAAGATATGAACGGAGACAGGATGACTTACTTGTCAGAGCAAGTAAAATATAAATATTTCAATAAATATACAAATATACAAGTCATAAACCCAATTCATTAAACATGGAGAATGCATGGAACAGTGTAAAATATTTATGTACTTAAATTTTAGACATATATAGGCCAACATACTTATCAACACCAAATGTATGGTAAGCAAATATTAGCCAGAAACATCAGTCATCATTGAGTAAAGACAGATTAAAGATTCACAGCTCAGTCAATTTGGCAGAACATACAGATACAAAAAGAACTAAACAGTATGTTCCAGAGGAAATGATTTAAGCATTATTCCATTAAAGATGAAAGAGTTTTAATGGCATAAACTTTGCACCACATTTCATCCACAGGGCTGTCTTGTCAAATAAATGCATTAACAGCTGTAGTTCTTTGGTGTCTTGCTGCTTCACCCTTGTTTGTCGGGGGATTTACCGTTGGCATGCTGAGGGTGAAACTGTAAATGAGATGACATGAGATTCTCCTGTTTACCGGGAGAGTAAAGTCACATCTAATTACTCAGTACGTTTCATTCTCAGGCATGGGTGTGTGTTTGTGCCTGAGTAAGCATGCTAGAGACAAACCGAATGAGCATAAGGGGTGGGTGTGAGTGAGTGATGAGTACAGTACTGAAAGAACGAGAACACGAAGAGGACAAAGGGAGGTGGAGCGCAGACTGGTGGAGGTGTGGGTAGAACTGGGTGATACAGTTGAAATCAATCTCGACTAATGGTATGACAGATCACATTGTTCATGATAACTGCAAAACAATTTAAAAAATGATAACAGGAATTATCTCCCAGCTCTAGATAAGGTTGCGGCTTTTTCATCTTGAGAGCAAAAATTCAAAGAAAATTTATTTCATTACATCCCCAAACTTCACCATTAACCAAATAATGTACTTCTCTTTTCTCTAATTAAAAAACAGAACTGCATTAGTGTTTTGTCTCTGTATAACACTAACATCCCTCTAGAGGTAGTGGTGTCTGTATGCATGTGTGCCTGTGTACACATGTCCAAGCATCATGAATAAACCCCACGTTTGGTGTGAGGTGTGTTTAATATTTCATGGAGCAGTGAACAAAGTGGCAAACATTTTATTTGGGGTGTGGCTACTCATACTTACCTACAAGTGTATGTATCTCTACACATTTATGCATGCATTCATGGACCAAACTTAGCAAATTGCCATTGTCATAACAGTTCATGAATTAATTTCTTCAATATACAGTCCAGTGCTGATGTTGGGTATAAAGTTTCATATGCCTCTTAGGGGGGAAAAAACAACTTTCCTTTTCAACCGAGTCACTGTAGGGCATGATCATGCAGACCGTGTTGAGGCTTACCAGAGAAACTGAAAGGACTTTTTCTGACCCTACAAAGTGATGAGTATGAGAGAAAATGTCCGTCCTCTGCTCTGCATCATCCCTGCTCCGCATTCAGAATAAGTAGTGCATGAGGGGCATGGTCACTGTGTGTGTGGGAAGGGGGGCAGAAAAAACTGAAATATTGCTGATTCAGACTGAGTGTGGTGGAGAAGCACTCAGAGTCAACACAGCAAACAAACTAGCATCACGCTGCTGTAACTGTTACAGAAATCGATGCACGCTGAACAGGAAAAAGCCTGGTGAGATCCCTCTGCTTGACAGCAAATGTTAGGGTGTTGTAAGGCCATATTCACTGGGTTTACTGCAGCAGAAAGCTGAGCCTTTGGCTACTTGCTAAGTTGCCAGATAGGAGAGATGCCAAAATCTGAACTAATAACTTCCTGGTGCACCAGGTGCAGGCTACAAATATTCAGAGATCAAACATTGTCATTTACAGCCATATGCTGGAGCAACATTCTGTGTTCAATATTTTGCTGTGCTTTCTTCCAACAACACTGGCAGAGAGGACCTTTTGTTTTGGTCCGGGACATAATCAGGCTCACTCTGGGAAACAGTGTTCAGCTTGATGTTTTGCTGCTGTAAGGAGCTGCACGCAAACAACCCCCACTGAGTGCTGTACAGAGGACGGTGAGAATGGCCATGCTGAGAGGTGGACAGAAATGCAAGCTGATGGTAGTGGTTGGGAGACTATTAATCTCACTCTGACAACAGGGCCATTAAGAAACTGCATTGAAGCAGCAAGCTTGGGCATCTGTGTGTTTGTGTGTGTGTGAGAGGCATGAGGTCTGACTGTGTGCAAAAACTGTTTGTGTCATGGTGTAAAATATCTACCTGATATGAGTAATGGGTGTACAGATATGTGTGTTTATGTGTGAACTGAAAGCATATGATGCAGCTTGTTTCAGCTAACAACTCTTGATTTGAGTGTGTGGACTGCTGTCATCAGGTGAGTTAAGTGTAGAACAAATGTCTGTGAAACAGTGATGCAGGGGCAGAGAAAACTAGTCTTCTTCCTCTTAAGATGAATCATGAGAATTGTGGGAAAAACTGTATTCTTAGTTATTCAGTAATGTATTCTGCCCTAGATAACCACACCGATTAATGACACTAAAATCATCACTGCAAGTTAGCTCTGTAATGTGCGGTGTCTGCTAATGCTGCAGTAAATGGTGCGAGAATACAATAACTCTGTTCCATAGCTGGATAGATATTTTAAATACAATACTAACATATTGCAAAAGTAATGACCTATTAGACCAAGAAATGAAACAATTGTCATCACCTCTTTCAACTGGAAACAAGCTACTGTAAATCCTACTTGAAAAATCATTAATTGGCCTATATGCCATCTTTGGTATAATATAGTTATTGCTACAAACATTCATTAAACAGTATTGCTGAATTTCTTCAAGGGGAACTAGACAATGTCCAGTCTAGCACAAAAACTAGAGGCAGTGGGCAATTCCCCATCTCCATCAATCACAAATTGTAACAACTCCAAAGCTGCTTATTCAATATTCATATATAGAGTAAATATAGCTTGGTATGCACTGAAGCTACTTCTTGGCCAAACGTTAGTCCAAGCAGGTGCATACAGCATCTTATTCTATCCTAGTCTTGGGTAATTGTTTCCAAATAGACTTACATTACATTTTAGCTATGCAATGGGTAGCTAATACTACCCATAAATACAACAAATAAATATAAACTATCCCATCCTTAGGCAATAATGACGTAGTGAATGAGTGTTAAGGATGTGTTTTATTCACCTCAACAGCTGGAGAGTGTGTTTACCCTCTGGGGTAGTGCAGTGCTTCCAGCAACCTGGAGGTATGAAAACTCTGCAACAAAGTATTTGATGACATCTCGAAAACAATGAATCATAATTATTGTGAAAGCTGGGGGAATGAGACCTATTTTTATTTATTCATTTATTTTGACAGTGTGTAGACTGAGACGAGCAGAGAGAGATATAGAGTGGTCGAGCCGATAGTCAGAAGTGAAAACGTAGCTAATAGAAATGAAAAGAAAAAAAAAAGGTTCAAAAATTGTTTACAGACTGTGTCGTGTAGCTGTTGCACTCAGAATGTCTTTAATTGGTTGAATCTATTTGCAGGATTTTACAGCTACGCACTTATCAACATGCAAAATCTCCTTTGCACAGCTTTCTCACACACAGGACGGTTGAACCAAAGCAATCTGGAAAAAAATCAAAACCACTGACAAAATGTGGCATATTCACAAAGTTCTGTGTAACAGCAGCAGCGTGGTGCGTGAATGAAAATGACAAGCAGGCTTATGTGAACCATATGGCAACAATGAAGTATTCTGATGTGATGTGAGCTTGTGTTTGAGCATACAAAAAGTCAAAGTTACTGCAGCCACTTTGTCTTTGGGTTTGTCTTTTTATCTTTCTTCAGTTACTTTCTCCAGCTGACTGTTAAGACCGAACTGAAACCGTGATGTTATTTGCGCCACTAAATAACAGTTCTACCCAAGAGAATCAGCAACAGATTGTTTTACGCAGCAGAAAGGAATGTGAAGCCCCTCTGATACACTGCTGAACATATTTTACAGCTGAAAGTATTGAAAACTGGGGGTTAAAAAAGGTTATTAAAGGACAGAGCTGACAAGTTCTGTTTTTTCATGTAAGAAACTAAACCAGAAACAGCATTTTTATGCATTTATCTACAACACAAACACCTAATACTGTGTGAAGCTATGACATGTACCCCTCATAATTTTTTATTTTAAATAATAAAGCTTCCTAATCATATTCTTGCCTACTCTCTATTCTTAAGGACTTCAGGAAGCAGGAAGCATCTCAGGGATAATTAAAGCAAACAGGATGCATCTGACAACAATTCGTGCCACAGTAAATGCTCTGAATACTTGATATATTGAATAAATACTAAAAACAAAGGTTCAGTTGTTTTTTTTGTAAATCATTTTCACCGATTCACATCTTTAGTAGGAAATAATGTCTGGGGTTGAGTACCACAGACACAGCATTCTCTTTTTGGTGCAAAAATTGTTACGTGAATAATGGATAATTAACCCATAACTTTTAGCTTTTAATCAACATCAATTTGGATAATTAATTATTCAATTGTAATACCTCAAGAAAAAAAAGAACATTTGCAGGTTCCAGTTTCTTAAATGAAATGTGTTTCTTTAATCAGTTTTATAAAACTGGAAATTGTGGTTTTGGCTCAACTTTGGGTACTTTTATGATTTTATGACACCATTTATCTCAAATAATAATTATGGCAATAATCACTAGTTACAGCCCTGCTCTTTATCAATTTGCTTTTTTACTCACAAGGGGCGTAGAACATGACCAGAGCAGTGGGATGTTCTTCCATGAAGCTGTCAAAGGATTCATCAGTCAGGTGGAAGACTGCAGAGTCTGTCTCTGACCACAGCACCTCGGGTGTCTTTGGCTGGGGTGGCTGAGGGCTAAACAGGAGGGGGAGACAGTGAGGGCGACATAGGCGAGGGTCATTTAAAAAGCAGACACTTTCCAGCTGGTGTGTAATCTGTGTGGAGCAAAAATCAGACACAGCTGTAATCCACACTCCACCCAATATGTCACTCTCACACTGACAGGCACACATCACATGCACATGCACACGCACACATCTGGACTGAAGCAGCCACGCCTTGATGACAGAGCACAGTTCTGCAATGCCAAGAGTGAGTGGACACAGATATAAACAAGTACACACTCCCTGCACTCATGCACACAGGTCACTTAAAGACACACACACACACACACACACACACACACAGTTCCCTTCTGCAATCTTTTATCATCACATACTTTGAGCCAAAGTGCTGAAGCCGCATGAGACAGGACATCTTTATCATCATTAAAAACATTACAATTATGCAACTGGTAGGCTAAGAAATGCTTCATTTCCCCCAGACACTTTTATCCAGAATGTCATCTGTCTAATATACATCTCTCCGATACATATAAAGCTCAGGATCAGAGTTTATCAGGGACTGATGCTACACTAGGCTTTATCAGATGACATCTTTGATTGCTCTTCTGCAATATGAGGTGCAATTCTCTTCTATATATACAGTACCACACCACTTGTGCTGTACCAGATTATTAGTATAACACTGCTGCAGAGGACAGATATGATCACCAAGGATAGTGACTCTTACCTCCACTTCTCTGACCACATATTGCCTTGAAGCTACACTCTAATGAAAGTAAGCCAGCATCAGTGTTAAATCAAAATCAAGACGTGTTATAATGAAATTTGAAAAACAAAAGACTTCACTATTTCAATAGCGCGTCTTGAGAGTAAAATGTCAGATTCTGACCTCTATTGTATTGCAAAAAAACTGATTTAGTTGAGTAAAAAGGGTTGAAACTGCATGGGGAATAAAACATTGGAGACTGCTGAGTCTTAACATAACAGAAACTTCATCAAAACTTGGGAGGAGAATTAGCTGTGATAAACAGGGGAGAGGAGATAAAAAATCTGCAGTGGAGAGTCCTACAAAAAGAGCACAATAGACACAATGTCTCAAAATATGAACACAGCAAATCAGACTATTCTGGAAAACCTTTCAGCACAGTTTACTTCAAAAACCCTTATCAGCCTTTCCCCATCTGCAGCATCTATAGATGAAAAGAGCCTGTGACACAAAAAGCTGCAGATGTGCTGAGTCCTGCACCTTAGTGGTCTGAGGTCAGTCCATCTGTGCAAAATTATTTTTTGCCAGAAAGACAGAAAATGATAAAACACAAATGTATGACCATTAAAGTTCACTTAACCATTGAAGTATGAGGTGTAATAATTTTCTGTATTATCACTCAATCGCATGGCAACTATTCTGTCAACATGATTGCTTGATTGGCAGTCTGGCAACCACTTCTGAATTATACTGCTGGGACCCGAATAAGAAAAGTTGTAATGCTTGGACTGAGGAGGGAGGGGTTATGTCCCTGGCTGTAGCTACAATACATCCTCTGCCTATCTCACTCCGTTTCCTGTGACAGCTGTGAAAGCCCTGCTCTGTCCCTGTGGCCAGCTGTGGTTTTCCTACGAGGAACCGAACACGAGAGGAAAAAGAAGGTGGAGAAGAAAGGGAAGCAGGAGAGACAAGCAGAGGTGTGAGACGTGGGAATTATGGGCAGAGAGTGTGAGCCAAGGTGAGAAAGAAAAATGAGACAAGACCCGAGCAGGTGTAGACTGATGACACTGTGGCAACGTGAGTCAAGTTGATGAGATGCAAGAATAGCTGCGATTTTAAGGTGACATTTAAGGTGAGAGGTACAAGCATTGTACTTATTGTAGCAGACAAAAAGCAGAATGCCATTTGGGAGCTCTGTTCTGTATTTGAAACTTGAATTGAGATCATGAAAATGATTAGGACCCTACTCACCTTTTCATCCAGTCTGCAATATCCTTAGCCGTGGCTCCGTAGTTTTCATAATGATAAAGGAACTTCCCCTTTCTAAAAGACAACAGAGCATAAGAAAACATGATCTATAAACCATCTGTCAGCTATAGACACAGTTATGGCTTAGCATGTTGAAAGAGTTTTAAAAACACTACCATTTATTTAACTAATTATATTTCCACAATGTCCTTAGATTACACCACTGAAAATCTTACTTTGAAGTATCACATGCTAATGCACCTGAGACAATTGGAATGAAAAGGTTTTTTTTTGTAATTTAATGCAATATGTGAAACTCTTATATATTCTAGATGCCATCTTATATATTTTACTGCCATAAGACTGTACAACAATATCTGTGCACCATCCCAAGAATAATATACACATTTATGTGTATAGCGCCTCATATTGCAATGTACATACTGTATATATGCCTATATTTAATGTCAGCTCTGTTTTTTTACTGTTATTATGTTATTATTAATACTTAAATTTAGAAATGTCTTTAATACCATATTTACCTTTGTTATTACTTTGCTGTTACTGTATTACTCACACAGTCCTATTCTTTTGTATTGTGCTCTATTGTGTTATTGATATTCTCCTTATGTTGCTGTAACAAAGAAATTTTCTCCCTGGGGGATCATTCAAGTGTTATCTTATCTTATCTTATTCATTACATGCAAAGGGAAATATTTCAAACAGTTTTTTGTTTTAATTTAGATCATTTCAGTTTACAACTCATAAAAATCAAAAATCCACTGTCTGGAAATATTAGAATATTTCCTGTATTTATACTTCATGAATAGTAATTTACTCTACACTACACTTAAAATTAAATATTCTAATATTTCGAGATAGTGGATTTTTTATTTTAATGAGCTGTACGCTAAAATCATCGAAATTAAAACAAAAAAAGTTGGAAATATTTCACTTCATGTGTGTTGAATATATTTACGAGTGCTTCATTTTTTGAATTAAAACAGGAAAAATATTTACTTTTTCACAAGATTCCTTTTTTTCAGACATACCAGTGCTCAGTATCTGTCTGTAATAGTGAAAGTTGGATATGAGATTTTTATAGCTTGCTCATCTGTGGACAACACAATGTGTGATCACCTTAAATAGTGTATAAGTCTCAAACTGCTCTTTTAGCATAAATACTCTACTTCCAGCTGAGATTTGGAGCTATGGAGTCAACACTGCATCATGAAAGCAGTGTACAAAATGATTTATTGGTAAAGAACAGTTTTTTGAACCTACTGATGAAATTGGTTTCTATGGATGTGTTTTGACCATGAAAATAAGTCACAGTTGGAATCTGTTGTTACTGTTGTTAATCAAAGCTCACTACAGCTGCTATCCTGCACAAGAAACATCTTTCCAAGTCTGCAGGGGTAGACAGGATCCCAAACACAATCATAGCAGACATAATATACCCCAAAATAACCCCCTGGGTCAGACCTTTTAGAAACCAAGCAACTCAAAGCCCAAAGGAAATGTTCTATGAGAGCTGACAAAAGGGTCTGACAGAAAGTTCAACAATGATTGATACTTCTTCCTCTGTCTTGTATTTTTTATGTCTAGCTTAAGACTGCATATAAGAAATGGCAGTAGCCTGTTGTAATGCATTTGAAATGAACCAAAAGCATATCCTCCGCTCTACAGCCTGAAAAGATTCAAAACTTAAGCAGATTTTCTTCATAGCAAAGAGTTTATCTACTCTATTCACTGTGACTAAATGAAGGCACGGAAGTGGATGTGGAGGCTCAGCCAAACGGATCAGTGTCAGAAGTAACTGGCTCTAGGTAGTGTGATTCTGCAAACACCGGGGGTGGTGATGACCGCAGATACAGCTCCCAAGATACGTAGCGGACATTATTAGAGGTGATGCATGATTACACACACACACACACACACACCGGATTTGAAGGTTAAAACTTGCATTTTAAATGAACTGACTTCCGCGGCCGAGAGTAGCTGCTTGGAATTCAATCAGTGAGATTTATGACCAAGTCTACAATCGCTTGCTTTATCTCTGCTGTTATAAAGTACACCGAAACCTTGTAAAATCAAGTTGAGGAAATGTGTAATAAATGTCATTTGCCCTACAGTCTTGTGTGTTTTTCTACGTTGAAAGACACTGCAAGGACAAAGAAGCTGAAACAGTTTGAGTTACTGTTTGTTTAATTGATAGAAAGTTGAGGTGTGCTGCTGTATTGAGTAGTAGCTTTCTTAATATGCAGGACTAAAAGGGTAAAAGACCATGGACACTTGGTCTTAACAGGTGCAACAGCGAGATAACTCCAGCTGTGTTGATGCCGATTTACCCTGTAGTGATTAGTTGCTGTTTATCAGTGAGGGGCTCATTACTGAAGCCAATGGGCTTGAATGGTCGTTAGCCAGCGCTGCGCTGACACTAATGTGCTCCTGGCTAACAGACTGGCTCTGGCTCAGCTACACATAAGTGCGCGGGCATGTGCGTGTGCCCACATTCACACAACACGCACAAAAATAAGTGCACACCTACAGGAAGAGGGCAAACGTGCACACACTGACTAACCACAGAGGCACTTAATCAGTCCTAGTCTAATTAAAAGGCCAGACTGAAATGAGAGAGTATTTAATGTGGAAATGCAGATGATAAAACTGGTGCAGGAAGAATAAGAAGCAGACAAGAGACTGTGAGCTACAGAGCACCAGCAGGCAGCTAATACCACTGTAAATATGAGGATGGTGCAGGGATGCTCTGGCTGGGGGGTCTGCATTAACAAACACTATCAGTCACACTCTCAGCCCTTAATGAGAATGTGGCTAAAAGCTTCGAGTCTGTGTATGTGAGGAGTCTGTATGCATATTTAGCCCTGACTGAACAGTAAAACAAAATCATCAGTTTACCAACAGCAAAACTTCTCCCAAACACTAAAAAGTACTACATCAATGTCACACGTGACCTTAAGATGTTCTCGAAGATTAAAAAAACACATTGGTACAGTATATTAAAAGCCTTCACTTAGTCTGACATATTAATAATTAAAAACGCTGACTCATTTTGAGTCAGCACAGCTTTGCTTTGTTGTTGGTTGTTGCATTGTTAGCTATTGACGCAATTGCCAACAGAAGCTCAAACAATGTTGGCATTTTAGTTTATAACAACTATCAAAATAGTGGGGAGGATAATTCTCTTATCTGTCAACTAATATTCCAAGCTGTACTTCATACAGCAAATAACCTTAGCAATACCTGTGTCCTCCTTGCTTCAAAGGGAATACCAGAGGAATCCAAAGCTTGTCAGAAACTTTCTCCTTTACACATGGTAGAAGCAAATGCTGGACCTCGAGGATCACCTTTGCAAGGTGCAAGTCTGCCAGCATCATGTCTGTTGGCGTTTACGAGGCCTGGACTGTGCTTTCTGTTTGAAGTGTCCCTACTAAGATGTTCTGAGCCTTGGAAATGAGGACTGAGCCTAAAGTGAGACAGATGAGAGGACTCGACTCACTCAAAGTAGCAGAAGGTCGGGTAGCCTTTGACGTTGTACTCCTGCTTGAGGCTGTCAAACTCAGTCGGGTGCACATTCATCCCCGCCAGTACCTTAACAAAACAAAATAAAAGGGAAAAGTACACACGGGTTGTCAGGGAGGTGAAGAAAAGTGAAGGTAGAGAGACAAGACAGAGAAACAACATCAAACATCAAAACGGGTTAGTCATCATCAAAGGACTCCTAAATAAAGAAGATGGATTACTGCACCGTGAAAGAACATGGACAATGAATATTGATTAGCAGGTTGTAATCAGCCACTTTTTTGATCAACTCCTTATTGACATTTTAATCGAAATAACAGACAGAACATGACAAATTTGCCTCAGCCACATGGAAATAGACTAACACACGATTTTAGACGTGATTAACATAAAAAATGCATTCAAAAAGCAGCTTTCACTGGGTGCAGTATACTTGTTAGCATTTTAATGGCTTTAGAGAAGCTCTATAGTAAATGCATTTGTTTTGCATCAGGGCTGAAAGTCTTAAGGCAAACTAGCAGCTGTGGGGGACTGTCCTGCTCATTTCACACCAAAACAACATCAGTGGATCGAGGAAGAGCGATTCAGCAAACTTGTGAGGCAAAAAACTAAAAAGACTGAGAGAAAGAGGGTGGTGTCAGAGAAACGGCTATGTTACCTAAATACAAGAGATTTATTCACTGTAGCATTCATCATTTTAGAAATCTTAATGGGATGTTAATTTACCAACAACCAGATGTTAAAATAATATGCTATTATGTTAACATGCTAACATGTACGCATACTAAAATTATTATGCTCATTATGTAATATTTTGAAGAATTCAAACATTATGCATGTTTGTTGCAAGCATCGTATGTAACTGTTGAATTGTTGAAAATATAGTGTAACATCTAAGTAGCCTTGTCTACAACATGAGCCGTGTAATCACCAGTCATTCAATTTAGAATTTAAATATTTTTTTCGGGGGCCAAAGAAATGGACTCTAAGTAAAAAGGTAACATTACATTTTTATATGTCAAATGCTGATTTTCTGCAAAGGTGTAAAAAAATCTATGCATTTGCTCTGCTGTACTTGTTTTTTAATGAAATGTAGTTTCCCAGTTCTAGCATCCTGACTAAGGGTCTGTCTGAGAAAGTTACACCTACTGTAGCAACAAAATACACTGCCTACTGCTTGTAGGGAAATAAATTATGAAAAAACTATTTTACAATTCACATTTGATCGAACTGCAACTTCCAAGGTTTCTGGGCAGAGGAAATATTCTACAACACACTTTTCGTGACAGAAATATCTAGAAGCATCTCCATGAGCTTGCTTGACATGGCTCCTACACATTTTTAAAGGTTCACAGTGATTTTCAACAATATGCATTAAATGTAGTGCATATCAAAATTGGTACCGAGAAAGCATGAGCTATGGTTAAGTTTACATGCATGTATGTCCACACTCGAATAATACATGTAGTGCATTTTTTGTCAAAACAACACAACATACAGTTGCTTGTCCTGGTTATCATCCAGGAAGAGGGGGGACTCCTACATGTACCTTGGTTGTGCAAAATTTGTAGAAATTCTCTTGAGGAGTTCCTGAGACATCACCTTTACACCTCCCTGTGTCCATGACACTGAGGGGAGAAATGTGTGTACAACTTGGCTGATCACCAATTCAGTATTCCAAGCTTTCACTTCTCAGCAGCACTATTGCGATCACAGGCACACTGCCAAAAATCTGTGTCATCATCACACACAAACTTCTCATTGTTGTATACTTGCATGCATTTTAAGTGGAGACGCTGAAATCTTCACTACACACAAGAATACTCGATAATCAAACAAACAAGTTAGTTATAATTTCCAGCTTCATGTGAGGCGAACACGGCACACTACTCTACTTCACTGTCTCCTCAGGCAGCTGCCTCTCTCCGCTCCCATTAAACAGGATGTCCCCAGAATCTTCTTCTGGTGCTTGAGGAGATGTGTTTATGAACACAAAGAATTTGTTTCCCTTGCTGATCAAATAAGCCTCTTGTGCTTTTGTATGTGCATCTCTCCAAAGCTATTAAAACCATTCCAGCAACTGTTCTCCCCCGGTGAGGGAAATAAGTTGGGAAGTAAACACAAAAACTGGGCAAACTAAACTGACATAAAATCTATATAGAGGTTGTAAACCTCAGCCATAAGGACATTAGCCCTTAATTGTGGCTGCAGGTGCCAGGTAAAAACAATGTTAAAAAAACATTTAGTGCAGCCATTAATTATAGACCTGTACAATCATATAAAGCACTTAAATCATTAAAAAACAAATTGCAAGGCGGGATTGATAGGCTTTTGAATGAACTACCGTAATTGCTCTGGTGTGTCGAGTAAACCAAAACCAGATAGAGTATTAATCAAGTCCTGCAGAGGGAGGATCAGGCCTTCTAAACTGCCTTTAAAAGCCATCTGGGTTATTATCCTCCTAAACAGAAACCTGTGCTGCAAAGGTTGCTGAGGTATTCTCTTTGTGTGAAGTTTTGGAGGAAGTAACCATCCACACATGCACTGCTGACACATCTCATCTAATCTGCAAAGATCAGAGAAGGATGCCTTCAAATCAGAGATAGTTCATGCACTAAGACAGCTGACCAAGTGTGCAGGGGGAAGATTCAGTAGACTTACATATTTTCCCTTTGTCTCTGTGGCCGCTTGCTGAAAGATTGGCTGCATTCTCTTACATACGCCGCACCCTGCAACCAAAATACAAAACCGAACAGCAGAAGTTATTACAGAGAATTCAATGGGAAACACTGCTCTGACAGCATCGATACAACTGTCAAAAGATTTTCCATCATCTGCTAGGGGAATTGTTTTTTTTGTTGTTGTTGTTGTTGAAAGCAGCTTGCAGCATGCTATCGGCTGTGAAAGATATAATATAGTGAAAACCACTGACCATAATAACTGAACACATTTACTATTAAGCAACAATAGGAGACATGAGACAACAATAGGGCATGACTGTTCTTCAGTTGGTCTTCAAACAATCAAGTTGATAATTTAGCTAATAAACAGGATTTGTCAAAATGTATTAACCCATTAACTTTTTAAATAATTTAATTAGGAAAAATGTCAAACCTTTTTTCACTTCCAAAGTTGAGAGGCTTTGCCATTTTTCTTGTTTTATATTATTGTGCACTGAAAGTCTGTGTTTGGACTGTTGGTCCAACAAAACAAGAAATTTAGGGATGTCTCTGGATGAGCTCTGGAACCGGCGACTAGGTACGCAGGCAATTTTAATATTTTTCTGACAAACAACTTATTGAAAAAATAACTGAGATATTTATAAGTAATGAGAGCACTCATTAGCTGTAGTCCTTTTCTTTATTATAAACACTGAACTGTATATTCAAGTATTCAATAGTGTGTTGTCAGGTATGATGAATCTCACTGCAGTGTTGATTATGAAGGTATTGCCAAGTATACCATCTGATCTAGTTTACAATTGTTTAATTTTATATCTTCTGGACATTAATAGCTGCTATCAGTTTCTCATAAAAGAACATTGCTTGTCTCCGTTACAAGACTTACAAGGAGCATAGAACATCATGAGGATCGGCCTCTCCTCTTTCTTCAGCAGTTTTCTGAAGTCCTTAAAAGTGGAGGGAGGGAGGGAGGGGGGAGACAGAGAAAGAGAGAGAGAGATAAGGTACAAAGAATGATGATTATACAAGGGCTTCAGAAAATATTCTGCGCACAATTTCATCCTGACTGCTTTAACCACGTGCGGCAAATTGATTGGACATGTTATAGTTTACAAAAGGACACACATATGAATGGCCCCACAATTCACACTAAATGTCAAGACAAAAACCAAAACATGAAGTCCAAGGAACTCTCTGAAAATCTCAGTGATAAAATTGTGTCAAAGCGCAGGTCGGTGGAAGGGTACAATATTTCTAAAGGTTTCAGTTTTCCCAGGATAACAGCGGGGGCCAAATAAATGGACAGTAGTTGACCAAGAACCCAGTGGTCACTGTAACATAAGTTCAGAAGACCTCTGCAGGGATTGGTGAACCTGCCAGAAGGACTACCATCTCAGTAGCATCAATAAGGGCTTCATAGTAAAGTGGCTAGACGGAAGCCACAGTCTGTTTGGAGTTTGCCA
Organism: Sandelia bainsii; assembly: GCA_032362345.1. NCBI lineage: Eukaryota > Metazoa > Chordata > Actinopteri > Anabantiformes > Anabantidae > Sandelia > Sandelia bainsii. Next base: position 5,518,682 of record JAUMHL010000014.1, read on the forward strand.
TACATCATGTAAACTCACCATGTAGACTCTGGGAGCATGAGGAAAAAAGAGTATCTAGTGTGATGACACAAAAAGTAACTCTCTGGGTGGAACTCCAAGCTCTATGTCTGGTGAACATCAGTACTGCACATCAGCTGGCTAATAGCATTTCTCCTACAGCACGCTGTAGGGCAGTTTTCTCTGAGTCTCTCTGTTGCGCATAGCGAACTTAAAAATAACTAAGCACACCATCATCTTTGCTTTTTCAGCAGTTTAATACCCTGTGTAAATTACACAGAGTCATCACATCAGTAACGACTCCCTTCTCTGGACAGCAGGAAGATCAGCCCTCATACTAGTTTCTCTTTCTCATCATTACCTTCATGAGCTCAGCTACTCCCTAAAAAGCTGAATTCAGCATAATCTTTTGTTGAAATATTCAACAAGGCTGCAGGCATGAGAGAACGGCAGGCAAAAAGTGACAGGACTGTTGTCCATTAAATTAAAGACCTTTCAAAATGCAGCATACATCTATAAATGTCTTAGGATTTCACTGTTGCGGATTTTAAATCTGGTGCCTTTTTCGCCTGTCTGGACAACAACTGTCTGGAAACATTTTCTGAAGTGTAAAGACTTTATGAATCACACTGATCAAATCTGTGATGATGCCGATTTGTTGCTTTTAAGTGTTTTGTGTTGAACAGATGGAAATGCTGCTGTCACCTTCAGAAGGTGTTCAAACCCTCAGTGGGACAGTGTTCTCTCCTTGACACCAACATCCTCCTTAGCATCCTGTCTTGTCACAGTAACTTTATGTCAACATTAATGTTCTGGATGTCTTCAATTAACCATGCAGCAGCTCCTTCTTTATAATTTATCAAGAGAACAAAAAGTTCTTTAGGTCACTACTTACTTTTTCTGTCTCTAGGTGAAGAACATCTTTTGCCTCAGGGTTCTCCTCCCACAGTGGGGGACCTGATGGGTCTTTCAAGAATGCTACCATGGACTGAATAGAGGAAAAGACAAAAAGAATTAAAGAATGATGAATCTTTGAGAATTTTAACAAAGGAAACACTTAGCTCATGCAACAACTTGTCGCTGGCAAATAAATTGTCCTTTGAACAGTCGAGTGACTGGTGATGATTTACATGAGCATTGCAGATTCACTCCTAAATTTAGTGCATGCAATGCTGTAGGCTGTGCCAGATGGAGGCAACATACAGACCGACATGTTTGTGCATCCAAGAGGTGTCAAAGTTATTTCACCTTTAAGTGTCTGGTAATAAGCTTGGTAAAGCTTCCTGTAAATATAATGAACCATGTGTTTGCAGAGGGAACAGCAGGAAATATTTCATTCAGCAGCATTATAACAATGACAGTGGGACATGGGCAGAATATTAAATGATTATGATGTTATCATCAGAATTAGCTACTTTATTATGGTTTAAACTGAGACTTTTGGTGTTTTATTGTTTCATTGGCCCCTCCATCTGTCAGTGAAAGAAATATGGGAAATAACTATCAAACAGAATAATAAAATCATGGCAGTCAAATAGAAAAGAGCACCAGCTGTCAGATTGCCTCTTAAACTCACAGTAAAAAGCAAAAGAATTCAGTATTTTAGAGAATGGCAGAGTTGAATTGTTTATTGTTTTATATATAAATCACGATTAGCTCTTTAAGAAAAAACATAATTTGACATTGTAATTTACATAAGGTACTGTAAGTATTTAAAGGTTGAAAAAGGGGAAGGTTTTATGTAGTGAACCTTGATTTCTCTGGCTGTAGCCATTTAAATGTAGTCCTGTTTTCACATTCATTTGATAAACTGTTAAAAATATTGATAATACTGCACTTAATAAATGACCCACTAAATTGCTAAATTGATCTACATATATATTTTCTACAGAAAGCTAGCTGAGGAAGATTTAGACAAGTAACCCCAGTGAAAGAGGTTACATGAAGTGGATGTGGGACCTATGGATTCTTCGATACCCAACATCAAGACTAACAGCAAAACAACTAGTAGCTCAATGTTCCAAC
>JAUMHL010000014.1:5521028-5572406 GCA_032362345.1 Sandelia bainsii
GAAGTTGGCCTCTAGGGTTGTTTTCCACAGCCCCATTGAATTCCTGATGAAGGCTCTTAGAGTCCTGTTGATCTTGTGTGTGTGTATATACACACACACACACACACACACACATACACACTATATGGTACATATGTATGAAGGCCCTCACTACTGAAGTTTAACTTACAGGAAATAATGAGAATTTAAATTGGAACCGCTATATTAGTAAGAAAAAACACATTTATATATTTGCATTTAAAGATCCTGACCATAATCATAACAAAATATACAAAGCTGCTCTTATCTAACTAAATTAATACATTTCATGAATATAGACACTAGGATCCACAGGAAAGTAGAATACAGTTCATGACTTTCAAAAGCATATGAATCTGAATCTAATATGAATGTGAAGAGCCATTAGAAAATACTAACTAGACAAACAGAGACTGTGCTGCAGACAGGAACTCAAAATTATGGCTGAGCTCTCACCTTGAAGGTGGCGGGTCTGTTGTACTCTGTGTGGAACGTCCCATCTCTGCAAGACACACCGGGCACAGAGCTCACAACACCAGGAGTAAACGCTGAATAACATGCTCCTTTAGCTGAGAACATGGCAGTACTTTCCAGAAAGCACTAAGGTGTGAAAAAGAGTGTGTCAGGAGGCTGAACTTCAGGTTACTCACTTGTAATGCAGTAGCTCAGCTCCTCCACGTTTGGAGCTCGGGTCCACCTTCACCTTCTTACACAGCTTACGACCCTCTGAATCTCTGAGAATGAAAGAGGTTAAGACAAAGAACATTCAAATTACAATGCAACTAGGAACCACTATTTAATTCAAATTTTAAATATTTTGTGACAGAATGAGTAGATCTGTCAAAAGCTCTTATATTTTCTTCTCTTCTGTTACATAATACACAAACTTTTCCTACTGTTCAGTAACCACCTGGATTCCTAGTACCGCACACTGTTAATAAATTCGCTCTTTGTATTAAGTACTTAATTCTGTATAAGAAGCTTTGTCAACATGTTTTTGGCCACATCTTTCCAATAAAGCTTCACTGAATTTAATTTAGAACAGAAGAGAGAAGACAAGTGCATTAACAATTCATCAATCTAATCTCATGTACAGTGTTATATAAACAAAGGCTATTTCCTCCATTTATTAGTTGCCACATTGTCTATAAAAACATACACATCTGCAACTGGAATGTAATGCTGGTTTCAACATATACCGTACAGCATGTCAGCATATGGAAATTCTGTTGTACAAAGGCTTATTTCTGTAATTGAAAAAGGCTCTAGTTGGAAAGGAAATAAATATGGTATCTAGCCACCTACACATACTTAACACTTCTTACACTGAGGCACTATGAGAATTGAAAATATGCATTCATTTAGAGTGAAAGAGACAAAGAGAGATCCTTGCTGTAGTTAAGGCCTGATGCTGAAAAACTGAAAGAGGTACAATTCTATCACAGCTCTAAGACCCACAGCAAGCCAAATATGTGTTCAGTCTGGTTTTGCATCATATGAAGATCTTGCATTATTGACAGGCAGTATTTCAGGTAATGTCTGTTTGCTTTATTCCATATTTTGCTGACTCATTAAAGCAGATGGCACCACGTAGGGCACACCAAGAGCAGATGTGACCTTGACACGTATTTGGAGATGACATGCAGTCAACCGATTTAAAACCGGTCGGCTGCTTCTGACTCCCTGAAACACTGCCACAACTGACAAATTCTGTGAGGGCAACAATATACTCACAAAAACTAGGTAGGTCAAAAATTGTGCAAGAACTTGTAAGAAGATGTAATTTATTATGATTAATCATAACTGTAGTAACATGAATAGGGAAGATACACAACTCTCCTCTTTTTCCCTGGCTTTGCAGATACGCTAAACTCCATGTCATTCTGTGCTGGTTGTTCAAAACACAAAATCTATATATATGACTTTGGATTCTGGGAAAATGCAAAGGGATGAGATCTTTCATGTATTTCTTTTTTTCTGACATTAATTCAAAAAACATCCTCATCTTGTTTTTCTGCTGTTTTTCATGCCAACACACAGGTACTGTATTATTTATTATTGTTTAAAATACTGCATACATTTACAAGGTCTACATAAATATTAATAAGGCTATGTAGATATGTAAATGTAAAGGATCTCAACAACCAAGAATTAACAATAAAAAAAACAACAACAAAAAACCCTTACCCTTATAAATCAGAGTTTATTCTTTGGTACTTTAACAGCTGACAGTTTTGCACAATATTAATCCTCAGTTTGCATATTTTTATACAAGTCACTGGCCTTGTTTAAAGCACTGGCTGTTAACAGACAGTTGAGTAGACACATGAAATTGCTTTGAAGTTTTTCACTTTTACATGCAATATTTTTTTATACTTAGTATAGTGTTGAAAATTGAACTGAGCTGTTCATTGGTGGCATGAAATACAACAGCACTTTCTGGAAGAATGTGAATATGCCACACACCTGGGCACGGGCCAGTAGAACAATGGACAGTGATTTTCAGCCTCTTACTCATTTGGTCGTACTTTCACAGTAAAGCTGACTCAGAGAGAAGGCTGCATGCCATTTTTGTTACCACACTCCAGAACCAACCAATAAAGAAAACAGTACTCTTCAATCACAGGACAAAGCCCACGGAAGTTAAAATGACTCACTAGCTAGCTAATGTTCACTACGCAAAGAATAAAGGCCATGAATAGCAGTTCATCAGCGGCCCAAGCACCAGATGAGCACAACCGTTGTGCATTCTTCTCTGGAGCAACTTCAGTCAATGCGTCAGCACCAAAGCTCCAACGCTGCAGTGAGCAGGAGATCTGTAGCTGGTGATGTAAGGAGGTATGAGTAGATGTGAAGCAGAAGGCTACAACAGTAGAGCCAATGACAAGAAAAACTATTATCCAATCATGTATTGTTAGGAATAATACCAACCTTCAGAGTAGACAGTGAAATGAAGGTGAACACATAGAAGAAAAGGTCAACACTTACTAAACTAGACCATATTAATCATGCTTGTTCAAATAAAAACCTTAGCTTTGCAGTTTTTCCTCTTTTCAGCAGTTGCAGGACACTACAACGTCTGACTCTTGTAGTTCAAGGAGGTTATTCACCAACTCTATATTTTGTATGCCTCGCATTTATATAGAACTGAAATTAAGTACAGATGCTGATTGATTCATTGAATGAACAAGCAAATTGTCTCTTGTTCTTCATTCATGATCATTTGTCTGATGGACAATGAAACTTTTATGACATGCTATTTGGTTAACCATACCCAACTAAACATGCTTGAAGCAACCAGGTGCTTGACAAAGGTGAAGTCTTAAGGTTCCAAAATCACTGAAAAAGCTGGAGTGAAAATTCTGCATAAGGCCAAAGTCAACAGGGTTGTTTTTGTAAAGGATTAATAATGGGTTCATCATGCAAAGAGGATGAAGCCCTGCATGCCATTTAATTATTGCTCTTCCAAAACACAAATCCTAATCCGTGCTGGGATTGTCGTGCTATTCTCATTGATCCAGACAAGACTGTCTTTCTTACCATGTTATATGTCTGTTTAAAAATTTCAGAGGAATGGTAGCAGGGCAACACTGTCCTGTTCTCCCTTCCTGTATGAGATCATCCATCCCTCTGGTGGATCCCAGTTGGCCAACACTCAAATCCCTGTCATCTGTTCAAAGTGTGTCATTCTGGCCTTGGTGGCCCTCTTCCTTGGCAGCGCTGACCATTCTCACGCTGTGATATGCGCTCTACTCTCCCTCTCGCTCCGTCCACCATGAGCACTCAGTTGGAGCTTCGATTTGGAGCCGGTCCATCTGAGATGATGGAGAAATATGCCAAATAGCACAATGTTTCTCTACAGAGCCTGGCACAGGATCCATGTGTCCTGTAGTGATGAACCCAGCTCGCTCTGGCCCCCTTGGCAGGAATCTGGCCCAATATAAATCTCTGCTTAGCATTAGCACTCTCTGTAGCATGCTGGAGTTGTTGGAAAAGGACGAGAGAGATGATATCATGTAACAGAGTCATAACACAAACAGTAAAAAAGTGTATGCGCCATGCAGTCTTTGAAGAAAAATGTGGACACCAAGAATTCTGACAGTTGCGATTTCAGTTTCTCTTCCTTCATGTCAACTCGGTCTTCAGTCTCCAGACAAGCTTCAGAGAAATTGTGAATGTTGCAATGAGCCCTAGGTGTCAAAGGGGAGTTACTGCCTTCCCCCCACTTTCCTGTTTTATGATACATTCTTTCCTCTCTGGTGAAAAAGGCGGCTTATGCAGTTGATGGGATGACAGGTATAAAAAAACATTAAAGAAAGTGAAACCGAACACCAGAAAGAGCAGAAAGAACAACAAGCCAAAGTCAGATCACTGGGGACCAAAGCAAGCAGAGCTTAGAGAAAACAATTCTTGCCAGTATCTTGGGAGTATCTTGCATGTGGTTAATGTAAACACTTCCACAGTGTGGGCTGGAGATTGATGTGCCACAGAAAGACTGATAACAGATGCACTGTTCTGTAAAAAGTGTGCAAAGGAGGAAACCAAATGTTTCATATACTGGTTATTTTTAGTTGGTTGGTGGTATTGAGGGTTACACTGTGGTGCAGAAGTTAGCACTCTCTCTTCACAGCAGGGAGGTGCAGGGTCAAAACCAACTGTTTTCTTATATGAAGTTCAGACAATGTCTGGAGAATCCCTTTGTTTAGGCGGGGTTCTGGTATGGCTTCTTGTGCATAGACAGAATTCAGAAAGGTAAAGTTTAATTTTTATTGTTTGAGTTTTTGTAGAAACATGCTCAAATTTCTCAAAGCCAATCATACGAGATACCGTAGATACTAGTGAAGATGTGGATTCTAGTTGCACCACTATCCTTTCACAAAGTCCTGGAGTGAACTGAGATCTGCTCAATTCTTTACTCTCTATACATGAGTAAAGCCACTAATCAGTAATGCTCATACACATGCACACACACAAACCTTTTCTTGGTGGGAGGCATACAACCAAATTTAAAGAGAAATGAAAAGATACAGAAAACGACATGAAGCAGTTTCCTTTGGCTTCACCAAGAAAACCCACATAGTATTAAGTGACACATTAGACCCAAAGCTTTAATAGCTCCAATAACTGAGTGGCCTCCTGTCCAATTGTGGACATACAATACAACCAGTGGAACTACGCCATTTACACCCCAATGGAAAAGCCATAAATTGTGTAGATGGATAGCAACGGACATATTCAGACGAGTAAATAGCTCTGCCTTTATAACTGCCATCAGAAAATCAAAATCCTTTCAACAAAGGAGACTGTAATGTTCATGTCATTGGGTTTGATGGGGTTTTTTTTTTTTTTTTTACTTACCCACAGTTGACCCAGGCAACAGTCCCCTGGCCTTTTACTGTCTGTGCCACATCTGACAACAGTTTCAGGTGGGAATCTCCTGATGTATCTACAGACACAGAGAATAAACCATGGCCGGCCTTGTTACCAAAAACATACAATAGCTCAGGATAACCCAAAACCTCAAGACACAGAGGACACTGTCATGTCAAACACAGAGGAGTGGAATTGAGTTACAGTGGAGCTCAGCATCTTACTAAAGCACCAAGTGATGAAGAAAGAGATCGCTGATTTTGGGTTGGAAAGGTGATGGAAGAGGGTTGTCTAATGCTTTTCACTGGATGGGCTCAGGGAGGGGGCTTAAGTTACATCAGCTTTCAACATCTTACAATAGTGGGACTAAGCAGGAGATGGGAGAATTATACAGTGACACAAAGACTCTGTGACTGCTGAACCAGGCCAGCTTTTCTGCAAATAGGCTAAGCACAGTGAGTTTGTTTTAACAAAACATATATTGTACCTTCCGCATGTTGCTTACTACCATATTCTGAGCCATGATGAACACCAAGTGTAAGCTCAGTCAGGGACAACACTGAGAGTTCATGATCAGTAGAGACTTGCACGATTTATGTCAGAGAGAAGTCACAGCTGAGCGGTACAGTTTACCTTCTGTGTTAGGAAATAGGAGAAACTAGTGTGTAATAAACTGTACCAGCCACAACAAAGCACAAAGTAATATTAGAGATTTTGATCAGATATGGCAAAGTAGATTCCTTCAAGTAAAGAAAACAAAGTGTAATATTCTTGTCCCTGTTTAACACAATGAATCACTTTTATAGTCCCGTGAAACCAAATGTGTTTTCTTCACTGCATAAAGAGAACAATGCTTCTCAACACTCTTTGCCAAGCTATATTTAGATTTAGGGGCACTGCCAAGACTCCCCAGGGTCCTGCCTCGCACCAGGTCAGTAACAAAAACATCTGGCAATGAAGAATCAGTTTATTACATCGTATGGGGGAGCAAGCAGATACTGGCTGGTAGATTTTCTAATACGCTCATTGTATATTTTTTAATGGGCACTAACCAGAGCAAAACTCACCAGAGACGTGACTCACATCAGAGGGTCAGAGGCTGGAACTGGGTAAGGAACAGGGCAAGACTCTTTACCCAAAACAGGGAAAAAAATGCAATGTGCCTAGAAGCAGTCACATAACTGGTTGGGGTGTGGATTAAATCAGTGTGTTGAAAAACCTGCATTGGAGGGACACTTTTGGTTTGTTTAAAGAAAGAATGTCTGTGTGATGCCAAAGCCAGTGATCAATCAGTGCTACTGCTCGATACATGGAAGACTTATCCGACGATCTACAGTTATGCATGCTGATAAAAGCCATGAATTATAAAACAAATAAATCTGTGGCCGTGGGGCTTTGAAAGTCCTCTTCAGCATTCTGAGGGATGGGAGGGTCTTTTAAATGGAAAAATTAATATCAAGCAGATCCTTCTTCAAGCACTCCGAGTGCATTCCTCACCCTCTCAGATATATGCAAATGAAAATGGAATTGAAATCTACTGTGGTGCATTAGGGGTTTCCTAATGGTTGGAAAGAAAACAAAGTTTTATAATTCTGTTTGCATGCATAAATGGTTTTAGTTTCTATTTAGCAACTGCTCTCTAATTCTATAAGTTATAGAGAAGTATTTCCAAGTTCATTACTGAGACAGATATCTGCAATCATCCTTTTAGGGTGAAGATTAAAGATGCACAAAACAATAATTCAAAAGTAAGGAACTATATACACTTTTTATAAGATTTAGGCGCCCCTGTAGTACTCCTACTACAGAGGGAGATCAAAGTGATTTGGTGTTTTAATATTGCACAATTACTCAATTTAAATTTTAACACAAACATTATGAAGTGGGCAACACAGTGGTGTAGTGGTTAGCACTGTAGCCTCACAGCAAGAAGGCTTCCTCCCACCGTCCGAAGACATGCAGCTTAGGTTAATTGGTGACTCTTAAGGGAATGTGAATTGTTGTTTGTCTCTATATACTGTCGACCTGTCCAGGGTGTACCCTGCCTCTTGCCCAACGACAGCTGAGATCAACTCCAGCAACCCTTAAGAGGACAAGTTTCAATCTTATTTTAAATGACATTTTCCTTAAAAATCTTTAGCCGTTACAATGCAGCTGTCTTTCAAACACACATTTAAGATGTGAATTTCACAGTCACCTTCTCTGATTATAATTGTCTGTAATTGTTCACTTCTACAAGTAAATAATGATGACAGCGTTAAAATGATACCTTGCTCTTCGGGAAATAAAAAGTACGAGGATTGCAGTGTAACAATAAAATAGCTAATAAAAAAATATATAGTTAAACTGGGCATTTTTCTAGGTGTCTATGATATCAGATTTTAGCCTAACACCAAGTGTTATTTTGCTTTTCACTGCTTCACAACAACCTCTAAAGTGACAAGCTATTTGAGAGTCATTGAGATAATACAAGCATTATCCATGATCCATTATTATGATTGTTTGGCAGGACTGCTGTCCCCGCCTCTTCACTTGCTAGAAACAATGGGGGCTCAACCAGAAATAAATGCTGCTACATGAGACCATACTTATTGGCATAACATAACATCTCTGACAGCAAATTCAACCTCTCTGTGTTCTTTAATTAATATCCTGCAGTTGAACCAAATGCATATTCTTGTAAAATCTACACCCAAATCCAAAAAATATTTGTTTTTATCTACCTGTCTTTGTGTAAAGCACCAGAACATTGGTTCTTGTCCTGAGCAGCTTCTTGAAGTCCTTGTGGTCACTGACCTTCTCTATGAGAGGAGACACCTTCACTGCCTGGAGAACTGGCAGCAGCCATACCTGAAGAAACACATACAAACACGACTGTAATGAAATAATTCATGGCATGATAATGCAAAAAGGTAGTAACAGGACTTGATATCAAATCTCACTATTTCTGTTCCCTTTCAAGCCAAACTCAGTGAATGTACCTTGAACTCTGCAGCAATTTACTTTAGACTTTTACAAGACAGAAGTATAACAGCATTATTGGCAGGACATAGACATATCTTCTACTAGAATGTGGACAAAGGAACAGACAACCTGTCTTGCCTTGTAAAAATTAACTTATATTGTCAAAAAGAGAGATAAGCAGGCCTGTACAGACTGAATGATTTTAAACTGATTGGAGCATTTTTTTTAAACTATACCAGTCCACAATAGTCCAAGGGCTGTAACTCATAACTGCCATAAACAAAAACAAAAGCTTTAACTTGCTATTTAAAATCTAAGAAAGCTATAGGAGAGCTTTAACCTTGTATTTACGGATTTATTTCCACCTGCTATGGCACAAACAATGCTGTTTCCTTTATCAGCCTGTACTAAAAGTGCCTTCAAAGACAGCAACAGGTCGGTACATCTGTGTCATTAGTCTGAATGACTTTTTTGACTTTCCAAACACTGGTAGATGGGCTAATAGTGTGAAACACTTAACATAGGAAACAAAGCCCATACTGAGAGGCCTGCACTTTCATCTAACAGCTGAGAAAAAATTAAACAAGGCAGTATACACTCAAACCATATGAAGTTAATTCCATTCATGCTTATCGTCTGTGTCATCATCATTCATTAAAAAGCCCTTCCTTTCTACCAACAGGGAACTAAATTACACACTGAAATTGTCTAAGTCAGCGCATCCTGCCTGATGAGAGATATCACCTGTAATGAAAACAAACACCTGTCAAGCTAATATTCTAATTTTAATTCCCACCTGAATGCTCTTCTGAGGTGAGTCTGGTGGGAATGTTAAAGACAATACACACAGCACATCAGTAAATTTCAAAATTAACCCACAGAAGGACTTCGAAAACTGACAAGTTTGGTATCCAGTTATGTATATATGACATGTATTTGAGGCAAAATATTAGACTTTTAAGTATTATTTGTTGGGGTAGAGTGTTGATCTACGTTTAGTCAGTCAGTGCATGATTAGGGACCCTTGGGAAACACAATGCAAAGAGTGGCCTAATTAGAACGTGGATGACACCTGTCTGCATAGGTGAACATTCAGTGGAAACAAGGGAGACGGCCAAGATTAGGAAGGGATAAAAAGAGATAGTAGGCTGTCTTACTCATCCAAGTGAGACAGAAAGTGCCATATTTGACGGCCTCCTAGAAGGATTAAAATGATGCAGACTGAACAGGATTCTTACCTAATCATTCCCTGTCTCCCTGAATAGTCAAACATTTACTGCTATTGTCTTTCCAATACAAATAATCATGTCTGTATTGATGGGCAAGTGTTTTCACTTCCCACTTCCCAAGTGATAAGATGCAACATCGAGCTGAAACATGGATCTCTGTTAACAACCGAATTGTGTTGGTTTTTATCTCAAAACCTTATGTGAAAAATTTCACAACTGCATACCAACAATTATACATTAACCACTCCAGAAATGCCATATTGCCAATGCCAATCCCCTACCACTGACTCATGTTCAGTAACTTCCACAGGAGAGGAGGAGTGGTTTGAAATAATTCTCTGGACATTTCTTTTGTGTGACTGTAGAATCCATAACATCTGCTGAACATCCAAAATGCATTTTCCTGAGAAGGAGCAATTTAAAAACTTCAGAGCCACACAGACTCTCCAGCTGATGTTTCATACTCCAGTGACAGATTTTTGATGTAGTTTTTATAATTTAAGTTTTATGGTCAACAAAGTGAATGGAGAATGTCAGTCGAAGCAAGTCCAGATATTTAGTCTTCATCTTAATGAAGATGTTTTCATCAAGGGATTATTTTTGTTTACTATTTTGTTGAGGCAGAATTGGGAATTTTAGCACAACTTCAGTTATGTCTAAGGCACACTGGACGGAGAAGAGAAGAGTTAAAAGTATGACCTCTTATGGTCTTGCATGATCCTGATGAACATCACAAGCTGAAATGTGCTGGTCTGACAACAAAATGTCTCTACTGTTTTAGTTCTAGTGTTGCAGGTGCTTTTATAGCTTTGAAATGCAGTTATTGCACAAACTGTACCTATGGAACGATCACTAGGGAGTCTAACACTGTCACAGACTCTCAAAAGTATTGATAGTGCTTTAAATGTGTTTTAGGGTTGGTTACAGTATCAATCTGAATCTGAAACCAAACACAGATAATTACTTAGTCACATTAATGCACCAACAGATGTATTTCTGAGAATTTCTTGTAGCATGAAATGTATCTGCTGACACACAACTACAGATGAGGCAGCTGAGAACAACATTTGCTGTTGTCAAGCCAACGCTGCAGACGGCTGTGATACGAAGTCAGTTTTCCACCAACTGACGCATGCGTCATCTTCCAGTGACAGACACACAAAAAAAGAAATAAGTAGACTGTACTGACAGTTAGCCCACAAAGCAACATAAGTGACAGGCCCATTCAGAAGCAGAATTACTGCACTGCTGATGATTTAAGATGGAGTTTTATTACAATAACACACACACACACACAAGCAGCTTAAAAAAGGAAACAAGACTACAACAGAACAGTGTTATTTAGAGTGGAATCAGACAATATGGAGGGTGGAAGTAACAAAAATTAAACTGATATCAAAAATATAGTCATGAGAATCAGATTTACATTTTATAGTGCCTGATGTATCTGTCAAGTGCTGGTGCTCCCTTCCTTTCCAGGGCTGCTCGCTTTCTATAATAAATGGAAAATTTTCAACTTGAATTGCGAATGGTAAGTGTAAGAAAGTGATGGTAAACTACAGATCACAACCTAATTTTTATCAGATCACCGCAGTCTTATCTAATCAACTGTCGATTGTTTACACGGAATTTCATCACATTGGTTTCGGCATTTTTTCCTTTCTTAAGGCAACAAAGGATTTATAACCGCACACATACACATGCAATCAATATAGGCAACTGGATAGTGTAGTGCTGTAGTAGTACGATTGTTGCCTTTCATATGGAAGTAGGGGTCTTTAGTCAAGACCTCCTTGTGCTTGAATCTGAGAGTCCATCCATTTTCCTAACCGCTTGTCCTCGTAAGGGTCGCAGGGGTGCTGGAGCCTATCCCAGCTGTCATTGGGCAAGAGGTGGGGTACACCCTGGACAGGTTGCCAGTCTATCGCAGGGCAGACATATAGAGATGAATTCACACATTCACACCTACGGACAATTTAGAATCACCAATTAGGGTAACATGCATGTCTTTGGATGGTGGGAGGAAGCCAGAGTACCCTGAGAAAACCCATGCAGACAGAGAAGACGGAGAATGTGCAAACTCCACACAGAAAGGCACCCAGGTCCTTCTAGCTGTGAGGCGACAGTGCTAACCACTACACCGCCCCCAATCTGAGAGTCATAGTTATTAAATTTAGGGGGCAATTACTTTTTCACATAGGGCCAGGCAAGTTTGGACATCTCTTTTTTCCCTTAATAAATAAGATAATCACTTAGAAACTACATTCTGTATTTACCCAGGTTATCTTTGAGTTAATTTAAAATTTGTTTGATGATCTAAATACTGTTAAGTGAAAGGAATATGAAAAGAAAAATCAGGAAGGGGGCAAATCTTTTTTCACTGCATTGTATATATAACAATTTCTGGTACAATAAAATGTTCTGATGCATTTTATGATTGTGTAAAAGTTATGAAATGTGATTCTGTTTGACAAAAAGTAAGTACATTTTTGTCACACATAAATATTTGTTCAGGACCTTTACATTTACTGCTGTTTATAGGTCACAGAGGTGCAGCCTCAGTGTTTATTGTTCCACCTAAGGCTCTTGTAATTTATGAGACCTGCACAATGGATCAAATCGGAAGTGAAGGATGCACGACTGATTAAGTACAAGAGACAATGAGCATTTTCCCCATTCCCTTGGTGACGGTAATGAAGGTCTCAGACATGGTAAGTAATTATAATGAAGAAGTGGTCATTGTGTCTCTCGAAGAACACCTCCACTGACTTTTCAGTATAAATGCATACAGGCTTTTTTATACTGTATAAAACAAAGACGACATGATGATTTATTTTTTCCTTGAACTTTAAATGACTGCCCCTCACTGCCATCGCTAAGTGAGATGACTCTGAATATGTGCTTTTATCTGACACTGCATCCAGGAATTAATATTCCAATGACATAAAAAAATAACTTTAACAGGATGTAGTCTAAGCCCATTACTTGATTAATCACATAACTGTCTGCACCCTCGACTCTTTCAGCTTGGTTTAGTTACAAGGTTTTTTTGGCATAGTCATATCATATTTTTCTGAGAAATGTGAGAAATGCACAATGTAGAAATAAAGCATTCTTAGCCTTGATACTGCCAAACAGTACTGAAAATAGTCCATTTAACCGATTATTCTTACTTCATGCTGGCATGAATATGAAAAGGTTCTAAGAGTATGACAGCTGTTGCCAAACAGTTCTGCCGTTCATATTATCAAAATCAAACGGCTAGTCAATTCTCATGGCTGGTAATATTCTAAAAAAATCCTCATGAAAACACCCATAACAAGAATGACTATATCATGCTAGTCAAATCATTTCATCAGAGCTCTAACTGTTTTAGTGTTGAAAATAATACTCAAACCCAAACTAGTAAAAACTGTCTCAATCTTGTAATCTACAAATAACTTAATTGTCAAAAGAACTGAGAGTGTGTTACTATTACTATTACTACTGAGAGTGTGTTACTTATGCACAGATCTGTGACTTGAGGACAACATCTTTGGACTTACTGGCTTCCGTGTCTGTTTCAGTCTGCCAGTCACCCCTACAGAGAAACCCTATCAATGGCTACCAATCGCCAGGCAATGTACCTCCTCAGCTTTGAAGGCGTTCTTCACTCTGCCATCTCTGTGAGAGGCATTATAATGGTGCCGCATTCGTAGCTTCCCAACACTGTCTTTCCCCATTATTGCCAACTCTTCAGGACACACTGTAGGGAGACAGCCTCGTTGGTAAGAAGCAGATCAATGGAGATGAGAGACAAGGAGAGTGGCATGGTTTGGTGTAACAAACACAGCCTAATTTTTCACACAGTTACACAGATATTGGGATCTGTCACGAATGCTAAATGAGAAAACAATGAGGAAAACAAAGCAGAAAGAGAAAACAAGCATTTTTAAAATCTCATTATACTGGAGTTCTGAATCGCCCGTTTGAGAGCTATTCCATTCTAACATATCTGTGATGATCCATTATCAACCAATATCAGGCTACCATCATATAAGCTCACAACATTAAAGAGTCAATCAAAACTGACTGACAATTTCATAGTATGGCAGCTGTAGTCAAAATCTGGCCTCTGTTTAAATGCCTCAAATGCTGCCAGCTCTCCCTGCTAGCAGTGACAACAAGACAATTGTTTAAATGTTAACTGGCACACACAAAATGTGACCTCTTAGCAAAATCCATAATCCACTGTACCTGAAATTCTTTCATCATCAATCATACAACAACCCAGCATGTGATAACTCTGTTAAACTGGCATTCTGTGATTACGTGACTCAGTGCAGACTCAGTTCTCTGAGGAAAGCTATTAGTGCTTTATTCATCAACCTTCCTTATCTGCCATAAAGGTATGTCCCGTCATGTTGCTGAAAAAATGTAGCGCTTACTAAGCAGCAGGTGCCCAGCCCCTGCCTGCGAGCCCACACCCTCCATCTGCTGTGACAAATCTGCTTAATAAATGGCATCCAGTTCTAGGGGCAGCACTGAATCAGCATAAATCACACCAGTGTTTGTGAAGCACTTGCCTTAAGTTTCCTCTGACTAATGAGCCAGTCAGGTGTGCGTTGGTGTGTGTGTGTGCGGACTGGCTGATTATAAAAGGAAGCTATGCTGCATCCGATGACATACACGGAGCGCTGAGTTAGCGCTCTCAAATGAGCAGAGGAGCAATCAATTATCTGCTATAGAAACGATCACATTTCAGCTATTAGCCATGGAAGTCAGAGGAGAAGTTCGGCCCACGAGCACATTATCAGGTCTGGCATAACGGCTTATTGTGTCTTATTTTGTCGTGAGCTGTCTAGATGTTGTGCAGTGACAACCAAAAAAGTTTTGGCTTGTCAGTCGGTCTCTCTCTGCGCTGCTGTTGTAACATAAGACTGGTTTTCAAATCTAAATACTTCATTGCTACGCAGACAAAGAAGAAACTGAACAATAAAGTTGGAAAGACACGGTTAAAGAAGCTTCACACTTTGTTTAAGTGTGATCATGACTGTTTATGTGCTCAGTGCCTCAAAGATCTGCTGAGTACCAAATGCCAGTAAAATCCGTTTCTGGAGGACAAATCAATAAAGACCACCCGCTCTGGCTGCTAACCCAGCTTATTCTATGAATCTGTAAACAAAATGTCACTGACAACACACACACATATTGATTATTCTGGTCTGAAAAAGGAGGAGACAAAATTTCGACTTTAGCAGCAACGAGCAAGTGAACCAAAGAGTTCATTTTGCGTGTGTCTGTGGAGGGAGTTTGGATTAAATTGTTTTGACAGGCAGGCCTCCACCACCCAGACAGCTGCCCTCTAACAAAGCGCTGCAGTGGTTTATCCCCTCCCTTGTGAAATCACCTCAATACACAGCGCAGTGCTACCTAACAGTACACACACACAACGCGTTCACAACTCACTGGGGGTGGGCGATAACGTCAGAATGAGTCAGATTATTACAGCAGTATTTATATGTGATAATTAAGGGAGAAGCTAATAATTATTTTCCCTCATCATTAATCTGTTGGTTGTTTTTTTAATTAATCTATTTAATTTGTAAAATGTGCCCAATGTGACACCTTCAATTGCTTGTTTTGTCCGAGCAATGCAGGGTAATGAAACAGAGGTTGAAACCTGTTACTGTTTGGCGCTGGGTCGATTTTTAGTTGATACCTAATAGACTACTTGTTTCAATATGCGTCAAAATGTTCACTCGAACTTTTAAAAATGTCACGCTACAGACTTCAATTGATGTTCATCACATGGCTGTATTTTAGTGTATCAATACACAGAATGTTCAATGAAACTGAAAGTGAAGAGAGCACCAACATCGGTGATTTGGAAGTGGACAGGACAATGATTTCTAAAGCTGGATAAACAACAGATCAATCTCTGTTGTAAAATATGGAAGCAGCCTGTACCTGCAAAGATGAGCAACACAACAAACCTTACACACTATTTGAAAATGGTTAATTTTGTGTTACCACTTCAAGGAGTTCACACGAAGGTAAAGTGCACCCACAAACTGAGAACACCCAAGCAAACAAGTCTCTTAGGGCAAAGTTAGTTCAAAACCTGAGGCAGACAGGGTAGTAGAGGACTGGGTCGTAGCGGACTGGGTCCTCAGACAGGCTCTGACTGTAAAGGGTTAAAGAGCAGCTACAACCTAAATGTTTTTTTCCTGTGCACATAAATATAATACATTTGTTAGCATATGATATCCATGCAGGTGATTTTTCCAACAAAATTAAAAAATGCTTTTTTAGGTCAAATTTATAAGTTTGGATTTGAATGTTTAGTTCAGCGAAGTCTTGTGGCCCTTCACTAACTGTGCCAACAAAGGCAACGCTCCGGTAGTAAGCTTAGTGACAAATTTCTCTACAGTAGATAAACATATTCAATTTAAAAAATAACAATAGCTTTCTACAATTCACTGACATCTCCTAACCTGATGATGTGTCTCAGTGAAAGCTGTGAGAGTTAGCGCTGTAAACCTGTGGTCACAACTTCCTTTGATATGATATTTGCTATGTTAAGACGGCCAACTAATAGTGACACTGTCCAAATATGTTGTACATACACACCCAAGCACCGCCCTTGTTTGCAAAGGTAACGGGCAACAGGACACAGGGTGGGAAAAGGTCTGCATCAGTACAGATTTTGACATTGGAATAAATGAAAGAATGTTTGGTAGTTTTAGCTACTTCACTACAAACCACGCATATATTTGAATTTTCATTATTTTAAATTCATCTTTCTTGTAGTTACAGATAATCTTCCATTTATTTCTGTGCAATATAAAAATGAACTAGAACACTCTGCAAAATAATTCTGCAATGTGTTGCAAAAAAAAAAAATTACAGACTAAACAAATACAGACTGGAGGCTGGAGAGTCAGGTCTTGATTTCAAGACAATTTCAAGAGCCTGCTAATTAATAATCCTAATTTATTAAAATGAATAGGAAGCAACAGATGACTTCAACAATGATAAAGATACATCAGAACTTCTAAATTATGGCATCCGTGTATTAAAAATAGTTAGCTGTAATAAACAAAATGCAAAACCACTGATATAGTGTCACATGCAGTATATGCGATAAATATATGTTTGCATGATATTTACGTGATAAATTAAAGCTTATTCTTATCACAATGTAAAGCACCTGAACTGCTTTTGCATGACATTGTGCTGTGCAAATACATTTGACCACGAACTTGACCTATTCTTGAAAGAAGGCTGACACATGTGGTCAAAAGCTCTGCAAATAGCTGCACTAGCAGACCTTGCATTTATAACATTTACCGCTTACTTACAAAGTAATTATGAAGTAGAAATACCAAAAACTGTAAACATATAGGGGGTTTGGGACTGGAACTGATTGAACACTTTGGACAGTTGTTATGGCATTTTATGAGAAAACACACACATTCAACTTGATTAATAGGTAACAGAAAAAATTGGGCCTACTCTACTCTTCAATATACAGTGCCAGAGAAAATAATCGGAATACTATGGAGATCATGTTGACCGACTAGTTCATTTCTGACAGTCACATGACATTTAATGATAAGTGAACTTCTTCTAAAGGGCAATTCCGGTTTGCGCACATATGCGTCAGCGAGTTCACAAACACGAAGTGAAAAAAGTTAACTTTCAGTTGTCTGTAAAAATGGAAATGAGTTTCTGTGACTCTGCGTCCTACTGCTACTCCTACTTGACAACTATAACCTACAACTAACCTGCAGCGTGGATTTAAAAGAAAAAACAGCACAACCTTTAACACGTGAAAATATAAGTTTTGTTAGGTGTTAAGTACATTTCTGGTCGCTTGTGTTTACGGTTTGCTCTGGACGTCAGGATGCGTTACGGCCGAGACACAGGCGAGAAACCCCGTATAACGTGACACAGGCGACCGTTAGCCACCGAAAACTGCTCCGTGGCGGCTGCTAAACGAATAAATCCTGAGTTTTTACCTGCGCCACAAACACCGCAGTCCACCCACTCTCTTACTAGCTAGTTCAGTCTGAGCAGCAAGTTCAGTCAGGGGCTGTCAACTTTACCTCCTGCACGGACAGGCTAGGAGACGCGGCCAGGAGCGATTTGAATGTTTCCCTCCTGGATTCCTCAACGAGCACAAGCGCCCTTCTCAGCGAGCGGGGGTATCAAAAAAGGGGGGGGGGAACCGCGGCAATTTCACACGACGCTCAGATAATGTTCATGTAGACTCACCAGCAACACCAACAAGAACATTTTCGCCCCTCTCCTCCGACTCCCGTAGCGGTCCCAAGAAGCCATGATGCCGTTGCCACGTCTGGATACGCAGGCGCAATCGGTTTTTCCACCGATTCTTGGGCACTGCGCAAGGCTTCTTGGGAAATGCAGTTTTGAGGGGGGAATTTAAAAAAAAGTCGAGAGGAGGTAATACACCTGCCGCCTTCAACAAGCACCGCAACCTGGTTCCTTCTATGTTGATAAGGTAGAAATGATTGTATTAGTCGACATGTTTTTGTTTTTATCAGCATATTGCAGCCACTTTACAAATCAATTTATTACAAAAGAGGGTAATTAGTAAATTGGCTTGTGACTTCATGGCTCGTAATTAGCTCTTTATCAATTCCATTTCCAGTTTATCTAGAAAATTTGGTTGGACTACTGTACAGCACTGAAAATGTAATCTGAAATGTGCTCCAGCATGTGATTAATGCAGTGCAGGGGCCAACGGGCCTGTAGAAGGTAAATGTATAGAAATGCAATTATGCAAATTTGAAGTAAAGACGAGCAGGAAAAATGAAAACTTTTTCTCTATACTATAGTTTTCAGCTCATAGTCCATCAGGTTTATATGGAGGCTGCTATAGCCACCTGAGGTTGCATATGAAAAGGAATAACTCACACATAAGTAGTTTTCTGAAAGGAAATGTGGTTGTTTACTCATCACAACATCATATTTGGCCTACAAGCCACGCCCACCTGTTTAGCATTCATCATGTTTCTCATGTGTGCAGGTTAGATCAGGTTTGATTCTGAGTTATCAAAGTGAGGTACGACTGCTAAATGCACGTTTTTGAATTGAATGAGTTTGGTTTGTAAGAGTTTTAAGAGATATGTAATTTATTCAAATTTACACCTGTGTCCATGGTCACTTCAGACTAGCTTCATCATTCAGTTCACTTCACTTGGGTTTAAATGTAAATTATAAATTAATACATAAAGGAATTATGCAGCACAAATGAGACATTTTCTGAATGCAGTTTTATGGCATTTTTTCTCAACCTGCGCCTGATAGAATAGAAAACAACAGAACTGAACTGAATGACTTTGGTCCAGTGTGCTGCCATCAGTTGCAGCCTGTGGCTTCACAGTTTCGCTGTTTAATTTGGACACAGCAGCGAAGACAACACATTAACACCCAGTGGACTTGTATTGCCGGGTTACCCCCGCACACGGATACACCGCAGGTACCGTGGAGTCCCAGACAACAACATGCAGGGAAAAACCTTTCCCAGGAGCCCTTGTGTCTCTCTCGGGCGCACGCTGTGATTCACTATCAGGTGCTGCCTGATTTTGCTCTGCGCGGCCGCGCTGTTGCGACACTCTTCCAGTTCTCCGGGGGTGTCCATGCGTACTTCCTCCCGATTGCGCTTGTAAATCTGCCCCATCTTTGCTTCCTCTCCCCCCCTCCTCCTCTACTCTTCTCCTCCCACCGTCTCCCCTCAAGCCAGTGGTATCGTCCGACGCTCGAGCAGAGACAGAGCGCATTTGTCGACAGCAGGTCGTTCAGAGAGGGACGCACGCATCGGCTGAGGACACAACAGTGG
Organism: Sandelia bainsii; assembly: GCA_032362345.1. NCBI lineage: Eukaryota > Metazoa > Chordata > Actinopteri > Anabantiformes > Anabantidae > Sandelia > Sandelia bainsii. Next base: position 5,540,457 of record JAUMHL010000014.1, read on the forward strand.
ACCCCGTCTCTATCCTGTCTCTGCTGCTCAGAGTGTGAGTCTTATTCTCTCCACGCATTTACCTGGCATTGTCATCAACTTGGGGAATACAAACATCTTCGAAGGTAAAAGGAAAAATAACTTTTTTCCCGAAATATTTTAATTAGTTGATACAAAATCACTTTTTAGTTGTGTGTGGAGCATTTTTCAGAGTATGTGGCGCTTTAGATTTGTCTTCAGGGACGACATGGATGTAGTTCGACTTTGATTTGAAGTCTTTGGTTTTTATCCTGGATAAAAAATGAAGACAATACCTGCTTAGATAAAATAAAAATAACACTCCATCACACCATGCTGTGGGGTCTGATTTTCCCCGGGCCATGTTTGAGCTGAGTTGGAGCAATGTGGCGTTTTCTTTTATTCTAATTGTCCAGCACTTTTCTTTGCTTTTTGCTTTTCTTTGGTTGTTTTGTGCGAGATTATTTGTCCGTCGATGTAGCATGTGTTACTCGGAGCAGTTAGCAGATCCTTTATGCCACCCCGGTTTTACTTTCCGCTCACGTTTCATCCCAGGATCAGAGGAGCATTTGTGGGTTGCCGGAGCTGCCTGCGCCTGCACGTTAGCACCGTCTAAAACTTACTTTGTGCTGCACGCTGGTGCTGCCCTGTAGTCCCCGAAACTGACGAGACGTGAACTTCAGAAATAATCTTAACGAACCAAACACGATCGATATGATCTGATCTGGAAAGTGAGTGTGTGCGTTTCAAATGCTTTGTTCTCATATTGTCTGTAATTAAACGTGGTTACCTAATTTTAACCACAAACTTGTGATGTTAAATTGACCATTGTTGCCTAATGACATAGTCGCTTATCAGTTCCAATTAACAGATCGGCTTTTATGAATGTGCAGCCATTTTGCACAAGATTGCGAGTGTTTTAGGCTGCATTTATTTATTTATTTACCAAATCCCATCAAACATGTGTGCGACTAGTTGTGCATGACTCAAAATCAGCTCTTGACAGTCATTAATTCGCGAGCCTGCGCCTTGAATGAATTGCTACAGACTGCTGAGGTCTGTTTTATTTTAAATTCCAGAGAGGAGATAAGTGTCCAGCGGAAATACTGCACAGCAGTACAGTGTTATAAATAGGACAGTTCCCTCTTGCACTCTTTTAAGTGTATTCTTCTGAAAAGCATTGTTAGAGCAGGAGGCGGGTTGCGTTTCTGCAGAGCAACAGAGGGCAGTGTTGAGCAGCACTGTGCAGCTGTGATAACACCTTGCCAGGTGAAGCTCGCTGCATCGTGTGCTGGACTCGGCTGTGCTCTCCATAAGATAACACAGGCACTGTACTGCAGACCAGGTCGTCTGTGCACTGGAGCAAATATTCAGCACTCATCCAAGATTGGACAAATTAAATCATAGGTACAGGTACATCTCTTTATTGGATTGTTGCTTTTATGATTTTTTTTCTTCCTCTTTGTTGCTTCAGTTGATTAAATGTCAAGCACTTTTGAACAAGCTTCTACCTGCAGAAACAGCCCTCAGAGATATTTAGTTCATAGCTGTAATTTTTTTCAGAGTTTAAAATACTTGACTAAATTAATCAAACAACTTATTCACTTGAAAGCTATTTTCCATCACCAGCAGCCACCACCTCTGGGGCTTTTAGAGGCTTTTTTAGCACTGTGCTCTTTTTCATCTGTAGTATTTTATTGAGCCTCAGTTGTTCAGGGTCTTCAACAGTATTGATGAAGGACACTGTATTATTCATTAACAGTCAAATTGCTCTCAAATGTAACCGAGCATGGTTGGTTTGAGCTTTGGGGAAACGTGTCTAATGGCAAAACAAGTTTATTTTTTTAGACTTTTTAGAACATGTCACAGACAGAACATACTGTACTTATATTTTCTTTCTATAAATACTTATCCAATTCCTCTACTTTCCCTCTCACTAGATTAACAATTGCAAACTAAGGTATCACAAAATCTTGCTTTGTTGAGTTCTGTTTCATATCAACAACTTAATTTTCTCTGTCTGAAATTCGAAACATTAGGTGGCACGCTGCTTGTTTTTATTTTGTTCATTCATCAACAAATGTGAAAGTCCCATCTCGCCCCCCATGTTTCGATTGATATTCATATATTCTTATAGGTTTTGTCAGGCCCACATGCTTGTCTTATGGATGATTAACGCTTTTGTTATTTGAAGAGCTGTTTTAGTATCCTGGGTCAGTCCTTTCAAATGGAAAACAGGTTTTCATCTTTGATGAACTTATGAGGGCTCTTGACAGGTCCTGGTGCAGGGAACCAGACCGGCAGAGCAAAAGAGATCCGAAACAAAACACGAACTGGTTGGAGCCACCCCCCTCTCCGCAGTAACTCCTCTTAAGACCATCTCTATGTTCACTTTCTCCTTCTTTCTTCTTCTCTTTCTCTCCCTCATGTCCTTGTTGCTACAGTGTGTTAAAGTGCTTTGTTTTTGATTATATGTAAGGGTCTGTATCTTTGTGGCATCTGATGTCAACATGAATAATTCATTTTCCTCACCAAATATGATGTGGAGTAGATGAGCCGGCAGGCACTTCATCAAATTTTTAATGATGCATATTTAAAGTGTGCCATGTGGATTATGTCTGTTATCTGGCATCATTTGAGAGGGGACAAACGGATATGAAAGTTTAATGTCTGGAGAACTTGATCTGTCTTATCCTCCTCCCAATATAACCTCTCTAAGAAAGAAAAGGATGCCACGTTCACTATGACCTGACGTGAGTGTTGATATGTGTCTGTCTGAAGAGATAACAGACAGATGGAGATAACAAGATTGAATCTGGTCGGAGGTCACACAGGTACCCTTCACATATCTTCAGGTCTATAAAACTAGAAAATAAGTTTGAAGGAAAAGTCATCTGAAGGAAAAATAACAATCTTCCCACTGCTGAACAGACTGTTTTGTCATTTCAAGGATCAGCTTTCATCAACCAAAACCAAGGTAGAAAGTAATCACTTTTACAATAGCTGTTTGTCTCCAGGACGTGTGTCACTGTTCATATGAATCAGACCTCTGTATTTATTTGCTCTGTAACCTCCAGCTCAATGTTTGAATCCCAACTTGAGAGCAGCTGCAAGAACGACGCATTTCTACACCTTAATATCCAGGAAGGTATGCTCTACGAGCTGCTGAGAGGCAGTGAGCGGCTAGCTGAGACGTGCTCTGCTGCCTGTTGATCTTTATTTTGTTTCTTTTTTGAAAAGCCAGAGCCTGGTATGTGAAAGCGAAGCAGAGAGATCGTAGACTTTAAAAGTGGCCTTCTCGAGCCGGATTCACATGGTAATTAGGTCAGGGCACACTGAGGAAAAACAAAGTTTTCTGCATGCAGACAGAGCAGAAAACATAGCTCGTTCTTGACACAGAGAGATGCTTTCTTAAAGTAGCTCTGTAAATTCTGAACAGTGCTGCCATGCTGGAGTGTCTGTTGCTCTCTGTTATGTAAATACAATGCCAGATTTGAAATTACAGCTTCAGGCGCTGTGACTTGTGGTGGCAGACCCCGCCTCAATACTCAATGTGGTCTTTCTACCCACAATCGAAAGCTCTGCTCCCGTGTCACCTGAGCATGATTATGTTATCCCACAGTGCTGACATAAATGTTGCCATTTCCATTTGCGCACTCTTTAAAGGCTGATTGAGGTCCTGCACCTGAGTACACCTCGTTTTATTTGAAATGAAATAATTCCACAGCGATTTCATCCCATGCAAATGTTGGCTGAAGCTGGGTGTTTTTGTAGGTTATTGTGAGCCAGCTTTGCTGTCACCAACAAGCGATGTCTTGACAAATATGCTTTTGACTTTGATTAAGTCTTTTGTTCATGACAGAGTAGGTAGGATGGAGAATGTGTGCTTGTGATAACCAGACAGTTTGAGCTGTCAGTACAAGGAGGCCAGTGGTCTCAGCCAGTGGGTGGAAATGAATAATTTCATAATGTCTATCTGGGTCCCCTCAGCCTCCCAGGATCTCATTGTTTCTGAATGCACAATGCACTTGGTGTGGCCTTCACTTGCAGCATTTGTCTGTCTGTAACCTGGCCCCTCTCTGCCTCGACACGCAACCTTGCCGTCTGTGAAATCTGATACGGTTGCAGCGTCTCTTTGCTCTGTCTGCAACCCTGCTAATTAAAGCTTGATGTGACCCAACAGTCTCAATTTGTCTCTGGAACATTATCATCATTGTTTGCCCTCCCTTTTGCTGTGTTCTTATTATTGCACCTTTGCAAGCAGGGAGAATAAAGATGAAAAGGACAAGCTGTTTGTCAAGCAGAAAAATAAACCGGAGAGAAAACATTTGAATCCATAAGTCATATTTATGATTAATGTAGTTCTGAAATGGTTATTTGATTAAGTCCTTTGAAAAGTTTGTGATTTAGGGTATTTATTGTGCAACGTTATCAACATTTGTTCTTTCCACCTTCTTTAATGTGAGGTTTTGATGATTCTCTCTGTATCATTATTGTAAATTGAATATCTTTGGCTTTCAATTTAATGATTAATTGATAAATTTAAAAAACCTAATTGACAGATGATTCAGTACTTTTTTATTGTCTTGGGTTACTGTGTTAATGTTAATCTCTTAAACGTGCACCTATATCTTCCAAAGGAGATTGCACTGTTTCTCCTCTATTGGTCATTTGACTGACAGTTTTTAAACTGAAGGTATTTCCTTACAGTGTCTGACTATTCAGATTTCCTTCTTTTGATTCGTTATCATTGTTGTCCCCCTTGGTATAAGATGAGGTGTGTGAGAGTGCATGTGCGCATGCGTGCATGTCTGAGCAATTTGATTTTTCTCTTTGTGTGCGTGTGAAGCGGACGTGAAGGCATGTGCCTTTTCTCTCCTGTCCCTCCTCTGTTCAGTCCCGGCAAGGTCTGAGCAGAGTGAGAATAAAAGGGGTGCAAGAGGAGGAGAAAGTGCTCCCACAGTTGATTTGGCTATTGTGGGGGGAGGAACACTATTCCCATTGATGCTCTGGACGCATGGCTGAAACCCCCAGAACCTTTAGGAAGGGAGCTTATTCAAGGCTTGATGTGACCCGGAGGACTGGGTTGGAAGATGGGTGTTGAGCCTATTGTGGGGACGGTGGGAACATTGTCCCTGCTCCGCTGTTTAATACCGCTCTGAGCCACCGGCTCTGAGAGCTGGATGGGCTCTCAGGTTGTCTGCTTTTGCTTTATAAGACACCAGAGAGGTCTCATGTTAGAGGTCTCATGAATTTTCCTCAAGTCCTCAAGAGAAACATTCCCGTGGGGTCGCATTAGAGAATCTATTGTGATTCTTAATTTAATTTAAAACCATATACTTTAGGCTCGAGCTGAGCCTGTATCGATATAGAGTAATATCAATAGGCTTTATGAGACCTCATCACTAAGGTACTGCTTTACCATGAGTCTCTATAACAACTTTAATATAGTGTACACAACATATTCCCTCATTTTGTGACTTGTTTGGCACAAACATATCAGTGCTGTCTGATATGTTGCTGCAAAATCTCCCATAGCTGTTTAGTTGACATCTGAAATTCATAGTATAAACATGATTCATACCATAGAATGCTGCTTTCATGGTATCTGTGGAAGCAACTTTATTTATTGTTTCTCCGCCTATTCATTCAGTTTTTTTAATCAAATTGGTACCAGTCATATAGAAATTCAGGTATTTGGACAAAATTGTCCTGAGACATACTGTGCATTCAATCCTGTCACCAATAAATATTGTAGCTCTGCCATACTCACTATAAATAGGCTACTGACATTCAAGCAACATCTTTCACAAAAGGTAGTGTAAAGTGCACAAGTGCCTTCATCAAACCCTTATTTTACTTTGAATCTTCAGCATTCCTCTCAGGGATCTCACGGTTTCAGGTATTTTAATTTGAAAAGCCCTATTGTGCACTGCTTAAGAAACCCTCCAAATGGAATAAGGCTCATTTTTACCCTGGCATAGCCTTTAAATGGTAATATCTCTTCTAAATGGAGTCACAGGGTGAGAGCTAAACTCTTTTCTTGGGTCTGTGCTCAGTGAAGTAATGGGTTTGCAGTAAGCCCTCCAAACAAGGGTTGGATTAGGACATATTGACAACTTCTGGGGTATTTACTGTATCCAGCTAAATATTTACAGAATGACAGGAAAAGAGACTTTCTAATATGTTTTACCAATTTTGCTATTGTGTTTGGGATGACTTGCCATCGTAAGAGGCTGTCATGATTCAGTTTGTCATCTCAACAATACCAGCTGGTTTAGTGGCTAAGCTAAGTTTTCTTAGCATTGTTGTTTTTTCTCCCAACTATCAGACTTTGATAAAGTGCTTCTGATAGGTTATATAACTCTTTAAAGAACACAGCATATGCATCGCTGCTGGTCAGCAGTCTGCTGTTTGTGAATGGAAATTTTTTGTTTGTTTTGCACATTCATGTGTTTGTGTGCGTGTGTACATATGTGTGTCTGCTTTTTATATTTGCACTAATAGGCAGAAAATCATCAGCTGGCGAAAGCAGGCAGCTGGTCCGCACTTTCACTGTAACCCACAACCCTCCATCCCTATAGCACGTGTAATTGGACGACCACATGTCAAGCTGTGTTTTGCAGTATGAGTGTTATGATTTTGCAACACTAAATATGATGAGAGCAGTTGTTCCTTTGTTGAATGTTGCTAATTTCACTGGAGACCAGAGCACGACTGGTCATTCCCATCAACATTTGTTCCATGTTCTTTTTTACTCCTGGGTGTATTTGTCCCCAGCCCCTGTTTTGCCGGATCCTTGTCACATCCTCACACATTTCCTCTAAACTCTCTCATACCTTAAGGCTGGACCACCCGACTTAAGCTTTTGTCATGCTGAATGTTTACCTGTTGCCTGTTTTGATTTGTCTGTCCCAATTTTATGATGGTTTTGTGACCAGTTAAAGATTTCGAAATTCTTAGCTATTCTATAGACAGTATTGTAGTTCTTCTTAAAGTAAAAGATTCACAGTCATCGTAATTTCATGAATTTCATCTGCTGTCGGCAAACAGCCATTGATCTAATAGTTGTTGGGGAACACAACATGGACAAGTCCAGTGACACGTGGGAGCTGCCGCTTATGGTGGTTTCTTAATTACGTTTATTCACTATATTTTGTTTCCTTTTCTGTGATAAGTTATTCTTTCTTATAAATCCTGCATGTTAGATAGTGATATGTCTCCTCAGCTGCCACATAGATATCTGAAAAACCTTTTGTTACCTGGTGCTCACTGCCTGATGTTCACCTGCCTTTCATGCTAACTTGGTAATAATGATGATAACATTATGCTTTTCATTGTTCACAATCTGATTTCAAGGCCTCTGGTTAATTTTCTCTGGAAAATAAGCAATCAGAGTGTGTATGTGTAACTCGCAGCGTGGTTCTGAATTGAGGAATGAGGACTGAAATAACAGAGACCACATGTTCTTTTGTGTGGCAGCTATAGGACTATTTCACATCTCAGATGCCAAAACATCTAAACAATAAACCACGAATCAGACAAGGCTATTAGTCAGTGTTTGATAGCTTTTCCTATCTCACCACGGTAGCTGTATTCCAGCTCAACCTGCCAAATGTTCAGGAGATATATAATTCTATTGCATCTTTTGACCTTTATGTTTGGCTTTTGCCAGAAATCTCTTGGTCTTAAGCCAACAGACAGACTGGATTTTCTCTCCACCAATGTGACTGATTTATGATTCATGTTGTGTGTGTGAGCTCTATGCTCATTTCGAGTTGAGGCATGTAGGGAGATGGTGCTGCAAGTCGCCCCATGATCAAGAGCTTATTAGTTAACTGCACTGAACGTGGAGAACATACGGGTATATGACCACGTCTCTTAAATGAACATAACCATACACTTTCAAACCCTTAAAGCCCCATCTGTCTGTTTCTAACAGGAGTGAAAAATGTTAAAGTCAAAAAAATGGAACAAAAATTATGATGCATATACTTTTTGCTTCACAAGCATCAACTTTAAACATAGTTTTTGTGTCCCAGTACCTCTTTAGCAGTGCTGAATTTGGTTTGTGGTTGGCTCTGGTTACTATGACGATAGAAGTGGCTCTCGGCGGGGGCAGGAGGGTCTGTTTCAGACCGAGGCAGACAGAGAAATAGAGGAGTGTGACAGTGATTAATACCCTGGCAGAAGCAGTCGACTCTCAGAGCCCCATCATCACCAGCAGAGTGTTAAGGAGCATGCTGGGCCACAACGAACTCTGAGTCTCACTAGCACAAGAATGGGAACTTTAATCACAATCATGTGAATTATTTATAATACAAAATCTATTACTTTTCGACTTGGTGGGTAAAAGCTGGAGTAAATTGAAATGTTGGATTAAGCCAAGAAGGAAATGAGATTCACCTGTGTGTCTTCTAAAATCAATCCTCCTGATTAATGGCAAAACATATGTTCCAACGTTCCCGTCTGCTGCTCGCCTCCTATTCTGAAACGTGGAACACGTTGAGGTGGCCTTTTCCCAGGTGGCGCGGGGAGAGGGGCTAGGAGTCTTTCAGACTTCTGAGCGGCCCATGGCACTCATGCATGTCAAAAAGGAAGCGAAGTGAAAAACTTCAGAAACACTTTGGGTTTGGATGACAGAAAGAACACAGTATTTGCTTTATGGACATCACCGATTGCATTATTTGGTTAGTCTACTTCTGTGCTTGCACGTACAACCATGCACACTCGCGTGCACACCTTATTCTCTCTCATACTGGACACACTGAAGAAACAACCTCAAAGCTTTTCCATGGTACCTGTTCCTCTTTCATGTCTCGCACCTGGATGTCAAGGTCCATTATAGCTCCTTTAGAAGATCTTGGTCCCCCCATGGGTTTTTGCACTTCATCGCACTGTCCCTCCCCTGCTCCCCCATAACACTGCAGCTGAAAGGAGCCTCTGTTGGGTTTCTATAGTGCATAATAAGTGTATGTGAGCACCATGTACTGCAGTTAAAGCTTGCCTGCAGAACAAGGAGAAACCAACTTCCTTTTCATCCTCCTCAGTGACCACTACACCTGGCACCCCTGTCCACCACCTTCAAACACTCTTTGCTCTCTGTGACTTGACCCTGTGGCCCTGCCATCTTATGTTTGACAGCAGTGTAAAGGAGCTCAGAGCAGAACCATTTGATGGCGGTGTAAGATTTAGAAAGGACGTGAAGAATGAACTCCAGACCTAGAGACACACATGCACATTCTTTTGCGTATTCATTCAACTACAGGAGGTAACATGTCATTTTTCCACACCTGTCTGGCTCCTTCAATAGACCCCAGTGGAATAGATGTGAGTCTGTTTTTATATTTCTGTTTACAAAATGCCACAGGTAGTTCCAACAGGAAGGAAGTGGAGCATTTTCAAGCAATGTGTAAATCTGCTGCAGGATGTTTGATGGCAGAGTAAATGTCTTCCCCCGCTCACAGCAGATTGCTCTTGCTAGTCTTGGCCCGCAGCCCCATTCATCACCTACAAACGATAGCAGCGTTAGTCAAGCCCTTTTTTAATCTGTGTCTGAGGCTCCAGCAGCAGTTCTGAACCAACAGTTTCTCTCTAAATGACAAAAATATATTGTTGTTGCATGTTACTTTGGACAGAGCATGGGGTATGTTGAAAAAATTAACGACTAACTACACTATGACTGCACATAGGTGGGCATGAATTCAGGACATAACAGGACATGTGTGCCTCTCTGTTGCCTATAATACTTTTCACTGCAGCCTATTTTCTCCCTTCTTATTCTAACGTGTCCTTGCAGTCACTTCCACTGTAATTGATTCATTGTCCAGAGATATGAGCTTGTTTCTTTGCCTCCTGTCCACACTAAATCCAATTTACATCGAACGCACGAGGCTTTATTTACCTCATTCACCAACACTACAGTAGTTTGATCTGTTCATAAACACCTGGGTACATAGTGGTATGATGAAAGTTGATAGATGAATACTTACGTCATGTCATTGCTACAGCACTAGCAATTATCACGGGGTCAGACAGGCAGGTGTGAGTATTATTTAGACACATGCTGCTCTCTCATTTTCAGCTGCGCTCTTGGTTTCACTTCTCGTATCGGCACCAGTGAGTTATGACGTCCTCTGAAAGCGGTGAGAAGACAACAGGAGAGAAGCACTCCTCACACAACTCCCTCTCACACACACTGTTCAGCAACTTTCAGGTTGCAGACATGAGTATTGAAGGTTTTGAGTAGTGAGGCTGCAGCTTGGACAGCACGAGCTGGCACAACTCGAAGGCTGTTATTACATGCAGATGTCTCAGTTTATGTTTGTAAAGGCCCTAGCGATGCATGTGATGAAGATGTCAATCTTCCACTCGGCTTAGAAAAATACACTGACTCAGCCATCAGCGTTTGCAGGGAGAGATGTTGTGTGTGTGAAACTTCAGTTTGTTGCCTCCTTGCCACATGGCTGCTTTTTGCTTTGCTGTGATGTATATTGATCAGAAAGTAGCAAATCTGTTGTCTAGAAATAACAAAGATTAATTATAGTGTATTAATTGTTTCTCAAAACTATACACTATGTGCCCCTGTGACTGTTCTAATGGCCTCCATTTAGGTAAACAAGCATTAGTGAGGTCCAACTCGGATGCTGGGTGATGAGTCCTGAGTAGCGGGAAGCATTGTTGGTGTTGGGTGGGACAGGGATTGCAGGCTAGTCAAGTTTTTCCACACCAAACCGGGAAACGCACTTCTTTATAATCATGGGAGCATGTTGAAACAGGTCTTTTGCCACAAAGGACTCTATTGTCTAAAGTAACTGGATAATATAATGTAAAGATTGTCTTGTGGACAGAGTGTCCACATATTTTTGTGAAAAATAGTGAATTTATATTTACAGCCACACACACAGAGTTGAAATGGAAACTTCGCTTTAGTTCTGTGTTCATAAACCCTTCAGACTGTGCTGCGCCACCCTCAGTGCCCCCTGCTGCCTCGACAGCATGCCCCTTCTGGCATGACGCCCAGACACCCGTGGCGATTTACAAACCAGCGGTGATGGCGGCTGTGTCCAAGCGTCTTTGACTTTGCTGAAGACGTGCTCCTATTCATTACAGCGGCACAAATGACAGAGGGACACTTGTGTTCTGCAGGCAGAGGGATAAACAAGACATAAAACACAGGGACAGTCAATTTGTGGCGGTTTGACAGTGTTTAACTTCAGGTGTCCTTTCTCTGTCTCTCTCTTTTTCTCTCTACGTGTGTCTTTTTTCCATTTGTTTTTGAAGTAAAGGGTAACCTGCAGACAATCTAACCGAGTGTTTTCAAGTGGCTGCATATTTCTATGACAGATTTATATTATTGTGGAGCTCTTGTGTACCTTGGATTAGTTTCTTCAAGCACTAGAAATGATTTTTATCATCTTCAGTAGATAATGCATTTGGAGTCCTGTGCTGCGTAAGATCTGTAGTAGAAAATTTTTACTTTATGTTTTGTTTTGTAATTTTCACAAGCCTGCTCTGCCCCGCAGGTGTTGCCAACACAATGTAACACCTATTATATTTGAGCATTTTGTTTACACATCAGCCTGCTCCTTCTATGAACTCATACAGGCATGTATGATGTTAGTGGTTTTATGAGATTTTCAGTGAATCTGCTGTTGTAACAGTCCAGCTGTTATCCAAGCAAAACCAGCATTTCTTTAACACTTCCAAATAGAATAAACTTCAAGAGCAAAATGCATAATCATTTTATTTATAGAAAAAACACTTAAAGGTGCAGTGTGTAAGATTTAGAGGCGTCTATTACCACATAAATCTATACCTCTTAAGGCTAGCTGTTTTACTAAACAATGTAACCCTCAGTAGGTGGGTTTCTTTCATCAATTCTACTTAATGACTCAGAATGTTCTGATCTACAGTATATTCGTATGAATTGATGGCGAATAGGGCCCTGCCATGGATTGACGACCTGTCCAGAGTGTACCCTGCCTCTCGCCCGATGACAGCTGGGATAGGCTCCAGCACCCCCCGTGACCCTTACGAGGACAAGTGGTTAAGAAAATGGATGGATGGATGATGGCGAATAGAAGAAGAAGCAACACTTTATATTAACCAAGTTAAAACAACAATAATTTTATTAGCACCTACTTACCCAATTTGTCTTAAAATAATCAATATTTTATTCATGTTAGAGTAGACTGTGTTCAGAGATTACTGCTGACTACAGCAGTAAGCATCCATCCACTTGGTGTATGGATAGAAAGCCCCAGTATCATGTTTCAGCTTTTTTAGAAGGATTGAAAGGAGCCTGTTGTGAGAAATTACATTTCCTTAAAGCTCATTGTACTTTTAGATCAGTATTAAAAACATAATGGTGACTTTGTGATGACTGAGGCTGCTAAGCTCTATGATGCAGCAGAATGACCTCACTGCTACGAAATATTCTGAAGTGAAATGACCTGGCCTGGATCCAGCTTAGTGGCCCTGTCTCTGCTGACAGCAGTCTTGATACTGGGGACAGAGGACAGTACACGTCCTCAGTGCTACTGTATATGTGTGTGTATGTGTGTCTGTTTGTCTGTGTGACACTTCTGTGATCTAGTGTGGTGGCCTCCAGGGACACCCAGACAGCTGGCTGGCACAGTAATGTGACGAAGACTAAAAGACTTAGGCCACCCCGAGCTATCCTCGCCTTCCTCCAATGCCAACTCTCTGTTTTGTCTTTTCACTTGTTCTGTGCCAGAGTCAGATGCACCACAGGTAGGCAATTTCAAAGCATACTGTAAACCTAAGGTTGTGAGAAAAGATTCTAAGATGTGCAAAACTGACACTGAAAACTGAATAGCTTGGCTCATGATAAAAGCATTACTTTTCATTCAATCTGAGTATCTGTAAGCACCACTGAGTAGATTGATGCTTTGGCTATGAAGCTTTAGTGAACCTTGTTTGAGTTTTTTTTAAATGTTTGAACAATAAATTGCCGCTTTTTATGGGATCTCTTGCTGACTGAGTCAACCCCATTTCAGGATTACTGTTTTTCCTATAAATGATTCATAACAGGTCATTAATAGTGGTGCATCTAACAGAGCACATCATCCTGCCTACACACTTTGTGGTTTACCACACTGGCAGTTTTTTGTTGGCTTCTGTTTAATTTCTTCATTTAAACACTTTTCTTTATCAAGCTAACTCAAGCAATTGATATTGCTTATAATCACAACATTTCCTCAGTGTGCTTTATGATTTGTACAACATGTACAATGTCCTCTGTCCCTCGACTTTTCCAATGTCAATTTTGCATCTATGGTAAAAACCAAGTATCACTTTGTCAGTGGTGGTAAAATACAGGTATGGCACTGGCATGTGCTCCGACAAAGTTTAAATGAGACCACAGGCTTTCAAATGACAGTTTACACTTGGCTTGGAATCCGTTAAATATCGATGAGCCCTTAGGTATTTTCTGCAAAAGTTAGAGCCATACTTGTTGAGAGATTCTGGCATATCTGCATTTTCCTGGGCTGTTCATGTCTTGTGGGACAATGTCAGATGCAAGGAGACAAATCTGATGACTCTTATAAGTTTAAATCTCTATGTGTTAAGAACTTCTGATGTTTGTTTCTACATTTAAATTAAAGTTTTCAGGTGCTACAAAGTGTTACCTTTACGCGTCTGTGTCTTCAAGAAGTCTGGTTTGTTTTCCGATGGGCTCTTGATGCTCTGGAGTCAAATGAAGCAGAAATAGAATAAAGGTATGTTAAGGTTGGTAGCAGGTCTCATTCATGCTAGACTGAATCCCAGTATGCTTTGATCTGCTGCTTTGAGAGGCTGACAGAAGAGGAAAGCATGAATCACTGTGTTGATTGGCTCATAGAGTTGTGCGATGAAATGTTCTTTCCTCGCTTGGCTGATGAAACCTGAATTAATTATGTATCACTTGCAAACTGCCTCATGTTGACTTGTGCAGATTCTGCAGAGGACACCTTAAGTTTATTTAAGGTGTTGTCAAAGTAAGCTAATTGGGTTGTGTTGGCTTGAACATTTCTTCCGGGTGAGTTGGATAGACGTCTTTGCGATTCTAAATGCACACTGATACCCGTGCACATACACATTCAGACAGTGTAACATGCTTTAATGCTTCCTTTTATTGCCCCTCCAGGCCATGCTCTCTTTGAACCCAAATTAATAGCTTCCTTTACTGTGTCACATATAATTTGAACCGGTCTCTCTGTTCTGCAATTCAATCTTAATTGCTAACTACTTCCATTTTGAGAGTTGTTCAGCAAGCGGTGCATATGACGGATGACTCTGTGGAAGTAAACACCAAATTACTTAATCAAATACTCTCTATTTCTCTGCTGCCTTTCAGAAAGCCAAGAACTATTTGTTGTCATCCCAGGAGAAGAGTTTGATAAAAAACAGGGGCATTGGTTACATACCACTTTCTTTACTTTAGTTATATCCTCACACCACAATGATGAATGGGGGTTTCATTTCTACACTTTAAAAGATGGATTGGGAGCTTGATTCACTGTTAAATGATCTAATTCTTGCTGTCTTCTGTCCCTCTTCTTGTCATACTTTGAACATTTATCTCTGTCTTTTATTCTCTCCTATTTACTGTGTATCATCCTTATCATCAGACGCTGTTATTCCTGACATTTCTCATTTTGGTGCTCTCTTGTGGTACTTTTTTTGTTCCTTGCTTGATGTCTCTCTCACTTGCTCAGTTTTTATTCCCACTGATCAAAATTAGATATAACGTGCACTTTCATGTTCACTGGATCAAGGTCATCTCAGGAAAATGAATCACTTACAGCCTTTTTACTATTGGTACACTCTCTTTCCAAAATAAAAATGAATGAAATGAACCACAGACTGATTGTGTGTAGATTTAGGAGACAGTAAGATTGTCAGCGTTAGGGTTTCATTGAGGTAACCGGTGGTGCTTGAGGTTCTAACAGTTTGGGGAATACGAAAATACATCAGGGTATCAAATATTTTCAACCTGTAGGCTCAAAAGGTGGATCTTCTAAATTTAATTTTATTTTATTGGTCCTTTGCAGAGGAAGGCAGCTGTAGTCAGCTTGAATTTACAGCAGTTATGAGGAATTTCGATGACAAATGAAGGCTGAGCCCAAAAGAGAGGGCGGAAAAAAACATTCACAGAACCTTTAGCATCATTCTCTATCACTATAAGTAATAGTTTTGTCAATAAATCACTAACATGTACACTTATTCCAGCAGAGACTGGGCACATACTCATAGTTTCTCAAACAGCATAACTACATACGCTGTTTGCATTAATTTATTAGTGAAGTGATAAATGTCTGGAATATTGTGAACATATGAATGAAAGTGCATTATGCCGTTGCCATCGTATGAGAAGTTTCCAAGGACACGATATGTTTGGACCACTTCTTGCCATGACTGAGTCACTGCCATTTTAACTGCTATGAATCCACAGTTGCCATCCCTCACAAAAAAAGCAGGCTACAAACCTGTCAGAGCCGCCTTTATAGCCTGCAGGATATAAAGTGTTTGATGTTCAAAACTAAGACAAACGTGTGCTTTTGGGCTCAGGCAGTGTTTATGATTTGGCCAAGACTCTTTAGTTCCAATAAATATAATTTTTAATGTTACAAAATCCTGCAATATTATATAGAAGGGTGTGCTTAAAACTTTATAGCAGAAGCTTGGGGCAGATCCTTTCCTGTTACAACGTGAATATGCCCTAACACATAAATTCTGGTCTTCACAGAGCCCTAACCTCATCCATTGCCTTTGGGATGAAATGAAATACAGACTGTGAGCCATGCCTTATCGCCCAGCATTCAGTAGTCAACCTCACTTGTGCTTTTGTGGCTGAATGGGAGCAAATCCATGCAGCCAGGTTCCAAATTCTGGTGGGAAGATATCCCAGAATTGTGTCCATGTTTTGTTTTGTTTTTTTAATCTGTGTAATGTTTGCATGTCGACGTACTTCTGGGCATGTAGTGCAGATTTTTGAGGGATTACTAAAGTCCGAATGCATAGAGGGTTAAAAGGTCAGACCCCCTCATGTTTGGTTCATTCCTGCTGTGGTTAATTGTAATTCTCCACTTGTTTCTATGTGGGGGGAGTTTCTTTCTCAAAATAGGAGTGAGACTGTGTTTCAGTGCTGCAGGCTGAAAACTGTGTTAGCTTAATGCACATAATACATTAGGCTAATGGGAACATTTCACTCAATTTTCTAGCCATAATTTACATAGTGGAGGGTAAAAAGGCATATGAGCTGTGCAGTTTCAGCAGCTGAAACAGCTACTGATTGCTATAATACAGCTGATTCCCTGTCTGTTTGAATTTGCTTTGATGTAGCTGCATACAGCCAAGGAAAGAGAATTTAGATTTAGTACTATGTAAGATTTCTGCAGGCAAATTCTCCCAGAAGGTGCGCTTTTCTCTGGATTTGCGTGGTGCTGCAATGCGCCCTTCCCCTCTCGTCCCTCTTGTTTCCTCCTCCTCATCGCCCACTCTTTCTTTCTTCCTGAGTCTGGGTGATACTTACCGCTGCCCTGTGCGGCTCCGCTCACTTCTTCCCTTGACAGCAACTGACAAACAGGGAAAAGATGGAGAGTTATCCTTCTTTCCCTCCCTCTTAAAGTTGGTGTCCTTTGGCTTAATAAATAATTCCTAGCCTCGGTCCTTCTGTTCCTTATCCTCGGGGCCCTCTGTGTTTGTTGGAGTAAATATTCATGTGAACGGCAGGTGCACTGTTCACTGCCACATACAGTTCGCCCTCCTAAGAGAGAAATAACCACTTCACAACTGCATGAAAGAAGCAGTTCTGCCTTTCTGTGTTTTTGAGTGCAGCTGTTCTCCACCCACAAAGTCTGAGGATTTAGCTGAATCGTATTGCTTTGCATGTTTTAATGATGCAGTCGCTGTCAGAGTTATTCTTTGTTGAGATGCAAGGTAGAAGAAAAAGTGAGAGCGAAACAGAGATCCAGCACTTTGGAAATTGAGGGATGGTTGGATTGAGTGTGTACTGTTGGGGATATTCTCACTGAATTTCATTAGGAAGATTTAAGTTTCAGAATGAGAGATGGGAAAGCTGGAGCCAACACTGACTCAAAATAAAAATGTAACCTCCATGTTTTGTACTTTCTCTGCGGACAGACAAGAGATTTGACAGTTCACAATTTCAGTTATTTCATCGACACGGAACAAGATGTGAAATTGAAGTGGTTATTGCTGCTAATATTTGATTCAACTTTGCTGAATAATAAATTTGGATAATTTGCAAACTTGGAAATGAATCCAATATGGAACTAGCTTTCTGAACCAAACCCTAGTGATCCAGTGTAGTGTCTGTCTGATGTATGTGTTGTTCATGTAAGGAAATAAATCCAAAGGAAGGATACATTTTTCTGTTGCATGCACAATGATTAGACAGTTTTAAACATTGTGAAGGCTTCTGTTTAATTGATGTTTAGTTCTTTGTTTTTCATTCTCCTACACTTCATGAGTACGTCTGACTGTACCTGTGTGTAGGTTTATGCTAAATAATGTGCTGTTTGAAGGTAAGACATGTATGTAAAATATAAATGCAGTCACTCATTCCAACCACGCTCAAGAACCACATCATGTTTGTTACAGAGGCAGAATAAGCTAAATCTAATTTTTGCAACCCCCCTGAAAAAGAACTGATGATTTTGGTGTGATGTGGTTTGATGTGATTATTTATTGTGCAAAACACTTAATCAGCCGATTCAAACTCAACAGTGTATCACGTGTTCTTCATGTTTGTGTCAAGCGCCTTAAAATGGATCCAGGTCTCATTCTGCCTGCTTGGCAAGACTTGCTCGGCCATTTGGCCGCTGCACAGTTTGGATGTGTGGATCGATATTCAGCTCGATAAGTATAATGTTGGTCTGAAGCTGAGGTTGCTGCTGCTGGCTGCCTGCAGACAATTCAATCCCACCGCTGTGCACTTCACTCTGCACCAACACAATAAACTGTAATTGGAACGACCATGTTCACTTGCAGACACATACATGTGAGCAGCCTTTCACACACAAGCACTCAAGGACACAGAAACAGAAAATCAGAGAAGTACACACCTTGAGTACTCATAGATGCCCAGTTGTGTAACCACATGTGCTGCTGTAGCAGGCTAACCGACAGCCCCAGGACCACATGAAAACTCTTTAGAAAGATGTTATGCTGCAGGTTTATTGCATTTCCTCTTTCTGATGTCCATCTTATTGTTTTCTTGGTCACTCTCTGTCTTCATTTCTTTGTTTCAATGTTAGCTATAATCAATTTCTAAATGATTCTCAATTCATACAGATTTACAAAAAGATTTTATTTAGATCCAGTATGATATCCACATCCAGTCATAATGCAAGTGCATGAAGTAATCATCATAGTGCTGCTGAATGAGAAATGTGCATTATACAAAGAATTTTTCCCTCAAGTAGAAGTGTTCTGCTCTTCAGTGTGTGAGCTTATTCTAGTTTTCTATTAGTATCTAAACAACACATACATCTCATGATGAGGACAAACAAGTAGCACTAGCTTGTTCTTGTTAGCACCAGCCGTTTTGTGGCTCTCCTTAATGCCAGCAACGTTAGAACGACTCTTCCACATTGCAGCTAGGCCCAAAATGATAAGGCAGCCAAATTACCTTTTTCACAGCAGACATTTTTGAGGTGGAATTAAAATAAATGAAAAATAAATGCTCCGCTGCATATAGGTGACCCAGAAAGCTCATTGAGTCATGCACAATATCAAAGCCCAAGAACTGGCATAACTAAAAGAGATGCAGTCACAATTAATGTATTAATTACACCCGTACTTTTCCTCCTGGTAGAAATGTCATTCGGGTTGTATTTTGCCATTGTTAACTACACAGCAGGCAAGTGCATGGGCCTTAATCACAGTTTAAAGTGATGGTAAGTGAAAAGGACAGGCATTTAACAAACAAGAAACTAATAACAGTATATGATATGTCAGTTTGAAAAAAAATGTGAGCACACAGGTGACTTTGAAATTACTGAGGTTGCCAAATTGCATTAAACCTCAAGTTTTACACTAATTATCATTAAAAAATGACATATTCAGCCAGCAGCTTCTTGCTTTAGCCAGTGTTTATTGTTACATTTACATCAGATGGCAGTCATTTCAGCTGTTATTAGTCAATCAAACAGTCAATCAAAACTTTATTAATATAGCACCTTTCGTACTTCAAAGTGCTTTACATCCGCTTGAGAAGTTAATGACAAGACACAGGCATAAAATATTTTAATCAAAAGTCTAAAAAGGTAGGTTTTAAATTTGTGTTCAAAAACTGCAGTAGTTTCAGTAGTTCTCAGATCCTCTGGCAGACTGTTCCAACAGATCGGAGCATATAAACTAAAAGCTGCCCCATCATATAAATTTATGAACATGAATCTGTGAGTATCATGTAGAAAATGTTCAGTAGCTTGCCTTTACATAAACAAAGATTATTTGTGATTCTCAACAAACTCATGTTGTGAACTGAGTTAAGGTTAAAGATGTTTATTGTCATTCCAGAACATGTTGTACATAATAGGGAATGAAATGTTTTACCCAGTCCTCAATATCAACAATAAAATAAAAACCTGAAACAGTTAAATCCAGCGCAGTGATACTAAAGAAGATGAAATGAAAATGAACTAAATAATTATAAATATATATAATATAAGATATAAGGATGTAAATTGAAGAAGTACAGTATGAGGTGGTAGTACTAGTAACAGTTGCAGCAATGACACATAAGGGGCAGCGTGTTCAATGAGACAGAGTGACACATCTTCACTCTAGAGGATTCCTTCAAAGGATCAATTACAGAAGTGTCACTCTCCCAGTTATAAGTTTCATTCACATAATATCAATAATTTAACTTTGAACGAGGGCTTTCAGGGTTTGGATCAAGACCCTCTTAAAAATTAGGTGCATCAGATTAAATGGGATACAACAGTTATCTATCTAATAAAACTTTGCTGTAGGTAAATAAAACTACAAGAACAGATTCAGTATTTGCTAAATAACAAATATTAAAAGCCTTGAATCAGGATTAATCAGGATAATGGGGAAAAATACTTCAAGAAAATATTGCAAATATAAATACACAACAATTCAGCCTGGCAAAGTACAGTCTATATGAGGTGGTGTCACATCTTGAGATCTGATGCATATAAATAGTATAATTAACACTCTATCTTTTCTTTAAGCAATTTGGTCAGCTAACGCAAACACTGATGTATTACCAGCTTCTCTTAATGGAAGTGCCACTTAATCATGACAGAGGCCACTTGAGCTTAGTGAGAAATAAGATAGACATACTGTAGATACGCATCACACGGACTGAAATTAGTTTTCATAAAAATGAAAGTACAGCAACACACATTTATATAAGACTTTGTGTATAATCGTGGAAGTGTGCATATGCTGGTGCGTGGAAACAAACAGCTGCCCTGTTCACATTTATGTTAATGATGCTTTTATTCCCTCTACGGTCTTTAAGCTCAGGCCTTGTTTCCATCTTGGCTGTAACCTTTAGAAATTTGTCACCACTCTCTCAATAACACAAGTGACCTTTCCGTTAACTTGGAGAGGCTGTCTCTAAGAATGAGGAGTGCGGGGTCAGAGGTCACGCCGTATATAAACAGGTGTCAAGTGCTATGATGGAAAACCAAGGACATATGAAACTTAGCTGGAATCCAGCCAGGCAGGAACGTAGGAGGACGGAGCAGAATAACATGGGTAATGGATGACCTTGCCCGTCAACGTGATGCCATGGTTTCAGGTTGTGCAAGTTAAACCGACTCTGTGAGAACCGTCCTTTTTTGAGGCTGTGTGTGTGTGTGTGTGTGTTCATATGTGACCAGTCACTTGTGTGTCCACAGCAGTCACCAGTCTCTTGACTGTATTGGATTATTTAACCAGTGTAATTGCCGGTGTCTCACTTCCTTTTCTTTCTATCTTTCAAGTCCAACTGATTTGATGTATTGTGTTTTATTAACATAGTAAAATTTACACATTTTAAAGTTATTTGTTCCACTGTTTTTTTTTCCACAGCTAAATTTAGGGTCTAACAGTAAAGGGGTAACATATGTCGTTCAGATTATAAATCCCTTTGAGACAAAACAGTGATTCTGTGCTATACAGGAATTTGCCCCAGTTTCTGCCCCTCATGTATTACCGCACATTCGGGTCACAAAGATAAGCACTGGTTTCTCTATGAGTTAATTAATCAGGAATGTTTGAAAAAAACACTTGTTGTTGTTCTGAAGATATCTCTACAGTACCCAAAGACTCTTCAAACCATCTGGATTGATGAAATATTCAGACCACTGAATGATAAAAATGATTTTTTTAACTCGTTTCCCAACTTGCATCTCTTGTTTTCAAGTCAAAAATGAAAATGGTTGCTCTCTGCCTAGCTGGATTCACTTGTGATATGGGCACCCTGCTATTGTTTTAAGACAGACTTTAAGTTTTTGGGCAGTAATTTCTATGATTCCATTCAGGGCAAACACCAGTCAGGTGAATCTCTGTCTCTACAGAGTTTCTTTTCCCCTATGCTTGGAACAGTGTAAGTGGAGGGCATCATTTTTCAGATTTGGCGACAGGATGCGATTGCCATCTGCTGTATTCTGATTAGTACTAGATTATGGCAAATCTCTGCCCTGCACGCACTGTTTCACATTGTCTCTGAAAAATTGTGTCTTGTTTACTAAATTCTTGCTGCAGTTAACATTACAGGGCCACCCCTTTTGACCCTCAGACAATGTTCAGGAGGAGTTTGGAGTGAATTGATGGATTAACAACAGACAGGAATTTTACACTGGATACTGAGGTTTGTGCCCTGTGTCAAACGACTGTCTTTTGCTGTTAGTGTAACCACTCATGTGATGCACATCCATGTAACACGTGTTATGTGATAAACATGTGAATTTAAGGAAACAGTCATTTTTAAGGCAAGTATTTGACATTTTTACTAACCTATGTTTTAGTGCTGAAACCTTCCCCAGACATCTTTATGTCTAATCTTAGCCAAATCACTTTATTTGCACAGTAGCTGTCCAGTGTTTTTTCATTAAGTGTTACACCAGCCGCCATTTTGGTGCCTGAAGCCAAAAGGGGTACCATTTCAACCAATGCCTACCTCCATACGTGGCTGCGCTTTTACAACAAACAGTCATATGAGTCGTATGCAAGAGTAGGGACAAACAACCTATATGGAGGTTAATGTTTCAGGTTGAATTGTTGAAATCCTTGATTTGTAGTGGTAGTTCTGGGCATTTACTGATTGAAAAGCTTTCAGACACAGTCAGACTGAAAAATCTAAAGAGGGTTTTACATTTAATGGCATAGAAAAAAACCCAGCTGGACCCATATAACGGAGGAGCAGTGTTATCAGCCATGTTGGCTTTATTGATGCTACACTAACCCATTGGTGCTGGTCAGCATGCCAAAATAAGTGACGGCACGTAATGCACAAATGGTGCTTGAGGTAATTTAGAAATGGAGTCATTACATGGTTTATCTGGCAGACTCATTGTTTACTCTGCTGAATGTGAGTAGGCAGAGAAGCAGCACAGCTGAGCAGAGAGGAGCCCAGTGTGGTTTTCCTCTGTTACTCACTGCATGGTGAAAAATTTGCTGTGTTGCTAAATTTGATATCAAAATAATTTTGATGTTGAATGTTTGAAATCATCAGTTTATTTTATCCAATATGTTTCAATTAAACATAACTGAAAATAGAGGAATTTTATCCTTCTATGTTGACAAAATGTAATGCCATAAAAATGATCTCAAATAACCGTCTCTCAATTGTTTTATTGTATTTTACCCGGGATAATTTCTGACATGTCAGGTTCCAATCTTGTGTTGTTACTCCTACACTTTGATGTGTTCATTTCTATGGCATATTGTGCCTTTTTAAAATTTTTATTTTTATTTTTTCATCATGTTAATTCAGCCTGCGTGCACCGCCAGTACTGCTGTTATGTGTAGGTTAGAGTGCCCTATTTACATGTCACCTTTATCTCTGTTCCTGTCAAAAACTCACGCACATGTGCATGCACATGCTTAGATAGGAAGCAGCATTGAATTGCCGTAACATACCAAAGCCAGTCATTCGCGTTTAATCATGCAGTTTTTCTCATGTGCTCTTGAGTAGTTGACAGAAAGACACACTGATTTAGCAGCGTTAGATGTTTCTCTGACACTACAACAGATTATTAAGAGACTATTTGGAGTGTTGCTGTCTAGGTTTATACCACGTGTTGTGTCCTTGGTGCAGTAAAAACACCTGCTGAGTTTGACTTTAGGTGGTTCCATAAAAAAGTTTGTTTAGCAGCAGAACCCTGCTACAGTCTGATGTAAACTGAAAGCTGCAGGCAGTAATCGGCTCCTAATTAGACATATTTCCTTACTGCCCTGAAGGAGGAACATTAAACAAGTATAAAACGAGTATACTGTGTGAATTTGTCTTCCTGTGTGTGTGTGTGTGTGTGTGTGTGTGTGCGTGCGTGCGTGCGTAAACTCCTGCTGTTTCGTAACTTGCCTCTTCACCTACTTCCCGCTAAGTCTTCATTAAACTGTCTGATTCAGTTACCAGTAACTGGAGTTTAATTAGCAGAATTTGATTTTCACTGCTGGATTCAGTAGCGGCTGTTGATAACCATCTCTTATGGACAGAAATGAGGCAGATGCACTGTGGTGAACTGCAGAAGTTTTCGGGCCTCATACTGTTATCAGAAGGACTGCTGGTTATAGAGCATCTCAAGTTCAACATATGCACACACAGACTGACTGTCAAATGCAGTTGGTGCTCTATGCCTCCTGTGTGTGTGTGTGAGAGTGCTCACTGTTTGAATGGAGACAAATAGAGAAATAAATTAAGAATAACATTAAAGTAAAAACATCTCATTACTTTCTGAAATTCTAATACGCACATCTCAAATGCTCAGTTGGATATTGTGAAATTGTTTCTGCTCTACTATAATTATATTATGGTGAAGATAAGAATATGATGTCGGGAGATTGTCTTTCAATCTAGATTCAGACCAGTTATAATTATTAATCATTTAAACTCTTACAGAAACCTGATTGTGAGGTCATTCAGTAGAGCAAAAACTAATTAGAGGTAGATTGAGATCATCCATTTTATAGACTTTTTTACAGCAGACGTTTCGATTTGTCATCGCAGGAACAGCACAGGTGAACCACATTTTTATTAATGATGGCTCAGTTCCATCATGTGCCGCCTTTAAGCCGTGGCAGTGAGCCAGAAGACACAATACCAGGAGCCTGGAACTAGTTCACCTTAATGCAATGCAGTTGTTTTAATATTATCAATTCCTCCTCTGCTTTTTCTGACATGACATGCCAGACATGTTTGCTGAGAGAAAAGTCACATGTGAAATAGCTAGAGTTGGCAAAGTCAGTCTGTCTGTTGGTTGCTCGCTCTAGACTCGATTACTGGACGGATTGGTATATAACCTAATACCAGCAAATCTAATGGCCTTATCAGTATGTTAACAAACTGAATGAAGACGGTGAACGTGGTTAACGTGCCTTCCTAACATCAGCATGTTCACATTGTCATTGAGAGCATGTTAGCATGCTGATGTTAGCATTAAGTACATCCTCACAGCTGCAGACTCTCTGCAGAATTAGCAGATTTTGCATATTTGCGCTGGCATTTTATACCTCAGCCTCAGTCTGCCAGTGTGTTTTTATTAGCTGTTTTCAGTTTAAGAGTGATTGTTATTTCACCCCCAGAAAAGCTCTGCTTGAGTCTGTTGTTTTTCCTCAATCGTGCGAGCAGCCACCAGTGAGCACAGTTTGATATGCCAGAAATAATCTGAAATGTGGGCAGTTATTATTGTAGGCAGTCTGGAACCAAGCATCGGTTCTGATGCTATCTCTTGCTATCAACTTATTGTCTGTGTGTGAAATCACAACTCTACACCCTGATCATGCTGAATGTCAAATTCCTGTCAGTCATATGGTCAGTACATTTCTGTGGAATTTGAGCAGCCTTGTGTAATCCCAGACTTTGTTTGTCTGTTTGGTGCAAAGGCATCAGTTTGGGGTGTGTGTGTGAATGCATGCTTGTGTGCCTGAAAGAGAGTAAAAGTATAGGTCACACACTAAGCAGTTTATGGGAATTCTTTCTCCTCACTTGTTGTGGTGAATAAAGCTTGATCCCACACTGACATTAAAGATTATAGGGAGTTTTTTTGTTTGAGCGGACACTTCCCGCTGCTCAGCCCTAAATTCTCAGCTTAGCTCCATAGAAAATCCCCTTAACTGCATTTGACTACCTGTCTTTTTGTCTGTTCAGAGTCTTAGCACTGGGCTAGTGAATCTGGTAGAATAGCTCTGAGTAATAAATTTATCACATATTTGATAAGTTATTTCAGAATGAATGCCAAATATTCTGTGATTCCAGCTTCTCAAACATGAAAACCAACTGCTTTTGTCTGTTTTATAACATTATAAATTGATTTAAATTAATTTTTCGTCACTTGGGTTATCTACAGCAACCAAAGTAAAGGCATTATTATCTTGGACTCTGCTGGATGTTTTATACAAAACCAAATACCATTAATCAATGATTAAATTAGTTGCAGCCCTAAATACAGACAAAGGCGCCTGCTGATTACATATTTGTACTCAGTGCAAGTTCTGCATCCATGCTAATGAGCAACAGTTTATTTATACATCTAAGCAGACGTGATCATTCTGAATCTGATGACAATAATACTATGGATCTCTCTTTATCAATTTTTGCCATTCTGTGTTGAAGTGAGGGAAACGGCGGCCATATCACGGCAGTTGACACCACAAGAGGGATGGGATGTCTGAGCTCCTCTTTCAGGTTGCCGTAGAAACAAACCAGGGCTATTTGTTCCAATTTGCTCTGTGGCGTTGAGATCAAAAAGCTTGGAGCCCAAAGTGCTCTCTGCGTATTAGCATCTGTGTTGTGATTCAATGCAATCAGGCATCCTCCATACTGTTAATTTACACTGGAACATATCTGCACTCTGTTTTCTATGCAAAACAAGTCTCCTTATGTTATATGGGGTTTGGAGTTTAATGTGTTTGAACTGTATTGAACTTTGTGGTTTGTTATTGTCCAGTTAGGCCTTCACTTGATGTAAAGGCATCTCGCAGGTCCCTCTTTTACTGCCAACCCCATGAAGTCTCTGTTTAAATGCCATTCCTGCTCCGCCTTCTCCGCTCCATTGAAAAGTTGGCGGTTTGTTTACGAGAGCTCCAGCACTTCTTTGTGGCTCTGCACACTGCTTATGAGAAGGAGGCGAGCAGCTTGTGAAAGACTCACCCATCCCCCTCCTCTCTCCCTCTCCCTTCTTCCAGAATCAGTTTGAAAAGGACAGACGGCACTCTCAGCCCCGTCCCCACACCCCAGTGATGCTTAGCTGGTGAGTACACTTTCATCTTTTTCCTTCAGAACTTTTCATGACATCTTCATGCATTTCTTAAGTTAATTTCTGCAACTTAGCCTGAATTTGTTTTGTGTTGTGTAGTCGTTCTTCTTCTTCTTGTGTGCTCGCTTTTGCTTGAAGGTTTGCTTGCAAACACCAAACCTCTCTCTGGTGTGGTCTGAGGGTCTCTGCAGTGAGGAATTGCTTTTTCTCTCATTCTTCAGTTCTCTAAATATCATCCACCCCACCCCCCACCTTAGCCCCTAAATCTCTGTGGCCTCTGTAGTAAAAGTGAGGCAGCTTTTTTTTGGTGAAAGCCCTTTATTCTCACTGAGCAAAGTGATTTGAAAAGCAGCAGTGAGTGCATGGCAGGTGGTGCAGACAGCCCTGAGTCTAATTGACAGTGTACAATAAACTTGTTCAAATTTGATGTGACGTAAGAGCACAGTCACCTTGTAGTATCCCCTCCAACTCAACAGACTGGAGTCACTTTCATTGCATTTACACACTGATCAGTCACAACATTAAAACTACCTAAGTGGTGGTGGACGGGGGTCAGCGTGGTCATTCTGATCGATCAGTATAGGCCTGTACGCCGCATGCTGCAGTGTATGTGTGTACTGACACCTGTTGATAATGGCCAACATTCATTTTTTACCATGCTGACCCCTTTCCACCTCTAAAATCAAATGGATTTTATGTTGTGGCCGATCAGTTGTACATGTTAGCTGTTGATTTGATGACAACCGGTGTACTTTCTAGACAGTACGTTCATTGGAACTTAGCTCAACATCTAAGGCTCGTTGTTTAGGCCGATTTCTTTTTGTTTCAGGCACTTTATTAGTTTATCACTGTAGATCTGTCAGGAACTTAGGGGAGAGACATGACACACATGCGACAATAAAATTGTCACTGACGAGCCGAACCACTTGATTTGAACAATCATGTTGCAATTACACAGTTAGTCTCTCAGAAACCTAAAGCAGCATCATTTTTCTTCCTTTTTATTTATTTATTTATTTTTTACCAATTTTGCTTAAAAATACCCAGACTCTTTTAAAGAACCAGAGCAGTTCCAAACATCATATAATTTTCTGCTGGAAGAGAACTTGTACAGCTGAGTAAAATCGTCCTCTTGTGACAAGAACAGCTCAGAAAGTGCTTCCATTAACAGCAAGTACAGTGGCAAACAATCATTCAGGGCAATCAGTGAGTGGCCTCTCAAAATTTTTTGTAAATTGTATTATATTATCAAAATAATATATATCATTTTTATATAGCAACTAAAACACAGAGATCTAGATATGTTTTAAACAATGTTTCCCAACACAATTTTATAAACAGTATAGTGTAGCTTACCTTTACTTTCCTAACATTATGTTGTAAGAGGATTTTGAACATTGACAGTTTTGTGTGACATTGCAATGACTTATAATAATAAGTAAATTCAATAAGTACAAAACACACAAACAACTAAAATGTCCTTATGACCTTTAAATTGACTATCAAACGGCTCAGCTTAGTAGTTAATTACTTAATGTGAAACATTTGCTGTAGACAACATTAGTCCATGAGTTAAGTAATCATGCTCTTTGTTTGCATTGAAATGGGAAGATGTGGTGGTGTAGTGGTCAGCACTGTCACCTCACAGCAAGAAGGACCTGGATTTGAGTCCATGGGTCGGCCGGGTGCCTTTCTGGGGGGAGTTTGCATGTTCTCCCTGTGTTTGTGTGGGTTCTGTCTTTGTGTAGATTCTTCATCTTCAAGATCATGCATCTTCCTTCATGCACAATTAGAGATTAGTTGATTTAAATGAAGATTAGAAAACATGGTGCAAAGAAAATGCCTGAAGCTGTCGTGTAATCTATTGTTACTTTGAAAAAACAAAAACTAAACTCCACAAACAAGATAATCAAATGTCATCATTCCTTTAAATAACATTTTGATTTATCTGCTGCAAAGCACCAGGTGCCATTTGCCATCCGTTATTTTATTTGTTGGCAACAACAAAGAGGCCAACTATAATCACAAATATAAAAGAAATGTCTCTTTTTAAGCTTTATCCACTCTGCTCTCTAATCTCACCCACATTGCACTATCCCCAAAGGTCCGACCTGGTAGTCGCCAGTCTTCTGTTGTTTTACTCCCCTTACTCTGCACTTGCCTCCTTATTTACTATGCTCCATTCAATTTGTGGCCTAAATACAGTATCTTTCTCTAATATGTGTCATTGTAGCAGGGCAGTGATTCTTCCTCTCTGGCTGCTTTGAGGAAGCTCCTCTGTGTTTGTTCTGATTCTCTCTGCTCCTCTGGGAGGAGATCAGGAGCTCCAGTCGTGGTTGGCATCTCGTCTCCTCCAGCCCCGCTGTTGTTTGCTGATATTTAGTTCAGGATGACAATAAGCCGGAAGAAAACACCTCCTTTCAGGCCAATAAGAGAGAGAAGGGTGGACTGAGAGGGAGAAAGAGACCTACAAAAAAAGGGGGCACAGGGGACTCATCCCTGGATGGCGATTCTCTTTAAAGCTTTCTGTTTGTGGCCCCTAGGGCCGAATTAAGGGAGCGTCATTATCCCTGGCAAATTACCACGCTGCCTTTGTGGTCCAGCCATGGTACATTAGGGTGCCTTAAAACGTGGCCGAGCCGTGCCCATTCAGCTCACAAAGAGAGGGGCCGCTGGCAGATCCTTGGCCTGGCTCACAGAAGACGCATTCAAACCACACTGGGGGGGGGGATGGTGACGGTGATGGAGAGGGTCTACTGAGATGAGTCAAAATCGCTCGAGCCAAGGCTGATGTGACATAGCTCTGCTGGTGATGTCATCACTTGGCTTCATCTAGAGTTTAATCAGCCGTGGAAATCCTGGATCTGATAAGGAGACTCGTGAACATTTCCGTGCCAGTTCTGCTAGATCTGTATGCATTTATTAATTACCCACACCAGTACCTGAATTCACTCTTTCGGTGGACTAATTGATAATTAGCTGCTGTATGCAGCAACAAATCATCAGATCACTACAAATTAGAACATTTACCTTCTACCTTGGGAACTTTGAGTGAGTTTCTGGAATTTTAGCTGCTGTTAAATCTTTGTCCTATCTTGCTCAGTGATCAGTCTCTCATGAATAATGTGCAGGTGTACACAGTTTATCTGTATGTTACCTGAGGACGATGCACCAGCAGTCACAAAGTCAGTTGTGCAGGAAGATGGACACAGCAATTTGTGAAAGTAAGCTGGACTGAAGTTGTCTTGCTCAGAAGCCAAATTTACAACACACCGACAGAAGCAGAGGGATGAGTGTAAAACATGATGCTTTGTTTCCTGTACATGCAGGATTTTTTTGTACATATTTAAATAAAAAATTTAAAAATATGGATTAATGTTGTGTAAACCAGGGACTGGGGACCATAGTTGCTGATAATAGTAGTTAATAGTTGAAGTATTAATACTGTTAGAAATACTGTTTATGCAATATAATACAAAAAAACTTGGCTTCATAGACTGTGTTAGAAATTTTTCTCAAAGGCCCCTGGATGCCTCTCACTGCGTAATTTTCTCTTCTCCTGTTAATTAGCTGTTTCATAACATGGTCTTGCTTTAAGATGAAAAGTAATGAGCAGGTCCACAGTCCAGGATAAGACAGAACTTGGGATGCTGCTGGAGCTGGTAAATGCTTTAATGTTTCGGGGGTTATTTGAGATGATTGGGTTAACACTGCTATATTTTATCCCTCTACTAGTGAGAGGATGAATCCTCAAAAGCTGTAGGAAGGAAGAGCAGACACTTTGAGTGTGTGGGAATGAAGTAATCCGTTGCAGTCTGCTTGCAGTATATACAATAAATGTGTGTCAGTTATATACGGCTTTTGCTCCAAGCTTTGGTAGAAGTTTACTCTTCATTTCCAAGATCAGCAGGTAGCTCTGACTCAATATGGAGTGATCAAAGTTGATCCTCTGGGACTGAATCAAGTTTTCACTAAATGCCCATCAATTCAGAGTGCACCATGAGCTATAATGTCAAACTCTTCAAAGGAAACTAAATAAGGGGGCTGCTGAAGGCACTGTAAAACCCCTAGTGTGTGAAATGTTTGTTCTTGGCACTTTGCCTTTATTTATCATCTAATCAACTGGAAGCTTTAACTCGGGCGATTGATGTCTCCTTCATTTTATTTTTCATTTCACGATAGGTGGGAGATTTCATTACTTTCTAACATTGTTTCCTGGTTTTATGAACTCAGTCCCTCTCCTGAAGTAGATGAAGCAAGGGAGGAGGCCTTTGTCCAGAGGCCGTGGTGGAAACCCTGAGCCCATAAATCCTGCACTGATCTTTGGATCATTAAGCTGTGAGCCCTGAGTTCTTTATCACCAGGCTTGGATCCCAGGCCATAATGGAGGCTAACTGGCTAATGATTAGCTGTCTTCTGCAGCTACTGCAGAGCTGGCTGCTGCTGCCTCTCTGAATGGGAAGATCCAATAAGATATCTGGCCTCAAATGTTTTCTCTTTCTGTCCGACTTAATGTCTTCATATCTAAAGCTGTTCAGTTTTCCACAAAGCTCAGTGTGGAATTTAAATGGGGTGTGATTGTATAAAGTGATGTTGATTTAAAGTATTGTGGATTTGAACATTTAAAGCTGCTTGTGGCCCAGAAAAGTTGTAAAGCTGCTGATGTAATGAATTCACAATAGACTGTGGATTGGTTTGCGCACATGTACTTGTGAATTTGACAAACAACATTTACCCCTTCTTAACGCCGCTGCTGAACAGACTGTCTTGTCTCCAAACAGTATCCATGTTTATGGAGCTGAGAGGAAGATGATTGGCTTCTGTGAAAAGGAAGAGTGAGAGGCAGTGTTTTTGATAATGATCACCTTTTCTTCCTCCTATCAAAAATCCTTGATTACTTGGAGCTATGCAGACATGTGAATGTGATGCACAATGGACTTCGAAGCAAAGCTAGAAAATGACTATGATCATAATCCCTCTCCAGTTACAAAGTTGACTGAATTACCTACTTTTGAAGAGAGAACATGTTAGTTAACTTTTGCGAGGACCCAAAGATTAGCCTTGACTGAAATTATGCTTCTGTCAGTGCCACCACTGACTTATCCAACATATGAATTCAGTCCAAGGCATCACCCTACATCACTGGATGTTTACGTGTTGAAAAGGAGATTGTTGTACAAACATTAATAACCAGAGAAACTGCATTTATAATTTTGTTTGCTGTAATAAAGATTACCTCAACACAAGTTTTGCAGAAAATGACTTTGCTAAAACAGAAGGGCAGATTCAGAATTACTGTTTTTTTTTTCTACATTTGTGGCTGCACCTGTGTTGTCAGATTTGTGAAGATGGGTTTTGTTTATTTACATGTGTTTTCCTGTGCCTTGGGGCTCTCATACCTGTGGCATGATTAACACACGTGGATGAAGTTAGGGTAATAATACTGTGAATGGGGGGAAAAAACTATACCAAGCATTTATTGCAACTG
>JAUMHL010000014.1:5576728-5609760 GCA_032362345.1 Sandelia bainsii
TAAACCTTACAATGTAAAGTGCCTCGAGATGACTTTTGTTGTGATTTGGCGCTATATAAATAAAACTGAATTGAATTAAATTGAATTGAATCCCTTCCACTAAGTTTCTACAGGGGCACTTTGTGGCACTATTTTTCTATAGTGACTATGTTGCAGAAGCAAAAGTCCATCAAATGAAAATCCAGCAGAAATGATTTCAGTAACATAAATGTAATTGTTTCCATACAGGGCTCTATGCTCAATCAGAGCTTTGATTATTTGAAAATGATGTAAACCATATGCTGTGGCTCTCACAGTCACCAGATCTCACCTTTATTGAACACTTATGGGACATTTTGAAGCAATGGATTTCATATCTTCGGAATAATGGTGTCCATTTCTTCAGTATAGCTAAAAAAAAACACTATATGTCAAGGAGAATGAAAGCTGTTGTGATGACTAAATTACATTTATTGTTTATTTTTTCCCCATAAGGCACCACTTCTGTGTTTGCACAGTAGCTTTTTTTTTAATCGCTAGAACTCGATCATGATAGATCAGGGTTTTTGGAACATGCTGAGCATACAGATGGACATAAGAGAAGTGGATTATGCTCTTACATTTTGTGCAATATAACATTGTGATAAATACAAAATGACGTCAATATTCTTCCAAGCAAACGACAGCCGCCTTTCAAACCCACAGGTGATGGATAAAAAAAAGACAAAAGTCATCTGGAATACTGTGTTTAAATGTTAGTTCATATGAAATCCAGATCATCTCCTAGAACAATCTGACTGGATTCTTAGTCTGTTGACTGTGTTAACGGTTGTATTTTTAGCTGTGTCACAGTCATGAGAAGAATTTTAATATCACGTGAACAGAAACAATATGTGTGTCTGTGTCTCCTCTTGTCAAATTCAAGAGCAAGTGCCAAACTCACAGGCACAAGAGCCAAAGTGATGTTATAAATACAATATTGTTTCGGTCAGTGATTGTGTCTCACATCCAGTTATGACAACATGGCAAATTTAAGTTATGTAAACACAGTAAATTCAAATTCTGTCATAAAATTATAAAAAGGTAATCAAAATTCTGGCCAATTAGTTTTAACTTTTATCCACAAAAACTTGACCTAAAGTTGCGTGTTTTTGTGTGTTTGTGTCTGAACCAGAAATATGCTCAACAACAGAAGAATAGAATTTACTGGAATAATAGGAACTGAAGACAGATGCATCATATTCTTTAATATTCTTTAGACAAAGTTGTATATATGGATGTTATTATTATTATTATTATCTCAATAGCAAGAAATAAGCTCACAGGGTCAATTAAGCTTCAGCGGAAATTGCCTTAAAGTAATTTGATGTGTCATGTGTCTAGTAGTTGGATATGTTCACTGCAGTTCACAGTATATCCAGGAAGCTGCTTTTGTGACAAGCACAGTGCTCAAAGTGCTTCTGAAAATAGAAAGTAAAGAGAAACAGAGAGAGAAAATAAAAATGAGCTGCCGATTATGCACTAGACTGCTCTAAGAAAGTAAAAAATACATAACTAAATGGTATTTTTTAGAATATTTTATCTGTACTTTTTAATTCACGTTTTTAATCCAGAATTTGATTAAAAATTACAAATAATGAGCTGTGTTAGTTTGTGTGGTGTCTGGGTCACTGTTGTGGTGAAGCTGTGGGAGTATATGACTTACTGAAAATGGGACTGATGCTTATTATATCACAGATCAGACCAATTAACGAGAAGGTGATAGTGTTTGGATTTTCCCGAGGCGATGCTGCCAACGCTGCTGACCTGTTGCATCCGTTGTGCTGGCAGAGCAGAGACCACCGAGAGTCTGAGGAGACTTGTTAGGAAGCATAGAGCTGCTTTGCTGAGGCTGCTGCATCATCTGCGATTGATTTTTCGCTGCGCAGCGCAGAGACCTGAACACAGACGCACATAATGTTTGTGTGTGAGTAAATAAAGCTGCCTTACTGTACTTACTGTACTTCCTCTCACACACTCCACTGCTGGAGACGGCCTACTCAGTGTCACACAGTGCCTTTATTTTTATCTTTTTAAAGTGCAGTGTGTGTGTGTGTGTGTGTGTGTGTGTGTGTAATTCGAGAATTTTTAAATCGATTGTTTGCAAGATTGTTGTATAACCGTCAACAACATTAATGCTTCTACTAAAGTTCAGTTTGCAATCGCAGAGGTGTTCGCGACATTATGTGTTTGTGTGTAGTTGACAGGTGAGCTTTTATTAAAAATTTGCAGCCAATAGCCAGTCCCCAAGTAGAACAATGGTAGAGAGTGATGAATGTCCACTGTTAAAATCCAATAAGATGAATTTGGTGGAAACAGCAGCTCTTGCTTGCTCGCTCACTCACTCACTCACACACCATGTCTCTTCTTCTCTCTCACCTGTTCTGCCTTTTAGTCTCCCTGCCTCACTCCATCACATACTCCCAGTCGCTCATCCACCAGCGGGGTTCCAAATCAGTCGTTTGTTCGTGGCAGATCAATGCCCTGTAATCAACAGGGGAGACACATTGCTGTTCTTTATTAATGGAATGCCTCCTACCTGGGTGTCCTGTCTCTCCGAGCCTGTGCTCCAACTCTGAATTGGATTCACTCGAGCATTTGGTGATCAACAGCGACAAACAACTCAGCTGTCTGTTGTTGTCTCCATTGTGCATGATCACTTTAAGTTTGCAGCCTTCTATACAGACTGCTGTAAATGCTTTGATGTACAGCAGCATGAATGCAATACGCCTGCTCTTAATTACATTCACACAAGATTTGTACTGGATTCCAGTGTTGCTGCCTGGCAGTGAAGGTGAACTGTGCTGACTTAGTGCACATTTAAACATGTGCTTTACTGTGATTAAAGTTTAACTGGAGGACTAATGCTGCTCTGGTGTCAGTGGGGACCAGCTATAGCCACTCCATGGTCATTACAAATACGATACATATCGTAACAAATGAGTGGGTGTAGCTGAAGGATTGATTCAATTCAGTTTTCAATACAATTTAATTTATTTATATAGCATCACAACAAAAGTCATCTCAAGACACTTTAGTGTGTAAGGTTTAAGACCTTATAAAAGAATTGTATAGAAAACACAACAATCCCACTTGAGCAGCACTAGGCAACAGTGGAGAGGAAACGCAGAAACATCGAGCAGAACCAGGCTCAGGGTGTGCAGTCATCTGCCTCGACCGGTTGGGAGGAGTGGAAAGAGGAGAGAGAGAAAAGAACAGCAGGAAACAAGACTGAATTAAATCTCAGTTGCCCTTAAGAGAAGTTGTCTTACACAATAGGATTTTACAATAGGAAATAAAACTCTGTCATTTCTCTGTTCCTGTACACACACAGTTACCTACTCTGACAACGCCGTTCAGTTCAAACACAGACTATGCATTACACCCCAGGTGGGTGTGCAAATGCCTGTCCTTGCTTGGAAGCAAAGGTGGACATAGTTTGAAAGTCTGGGCTGGATGGAAGGGTATACAAAGTTTATACCACTACTGTTCACATTCTGAAGATGAACTTTGAGTTCAGTTATGTAGCTGCCTGAATGTAACCGTGGGAGAGAGAGAGATTGTGAAACCGTTGCATCACTGGCAACAACTGACAGCCACTTTTGTCATGTAGGTATCAGTACTTGCTGGTTTGCTGCAGTGCTAATCCCTAAGTCTTCATGCAGGAAGTTAATGAACTAAATGAACTAAATAAAACATCTTATAAAATAATACATGCATTGATCTGTAATATTTAGTGAGAATCCTTCAAAAGTAGAGGTGTGCTGTTCTGCAGTTTTAACATTTGTGTTGGCATTTAAACTCAGCTCATCGCCGATAATAATGACCAAGTATTAATACTTGCGAGCACAGTCAGTGGTTGTAGCATTTTTAAAAAAATCAGTTGAACATCTTTGAAAATCAATTACAATTTCTTTTGTTTTCTGGTTTTCAGGTTACGGGTTATGAAAGCTGTTTGTTCTCCAGGCATGACAAGCCTGGTGTATTTGTCTCTAATATTGTTTTTGCGATGAGGTACATGTAAACATACATAATTGCTACACCACAATTTACAGTAGTATTGAGCACATGCAAACACGCATCAGCACCAAAAATGTCTGTTAAAATTTGTAGGCTTGTTAATTTATTCTTTCAGTTAGTGTAATTGTAATCTTTTATTCTAATTTTGATAATTATAGATGTAGAAAAAATTGTGACTCCCTACTGGTTTTGTATTGGTACAGAAACCCAGGTATTGCATTGGCACTGGTCTAATAACTATGGTGGAAATGAAGAAGGTGGAAAATATTGATGTTGTCATGTAAAAATCTAACAGTACATGAAATAAAATTAGACTCAGTTAGAGATGATGTGTTTTAGCTTTCACTCTTGTGATTCATGCTACCTGGTTGTTTGCAGATATCCTGAGTTGGGCCGCTGCCCATTATCGTTTCACAGGGACATCGCTTATGGTTCTCAAAGGTTGTCAAAGCATTTGCTGTACCAGCTGCTCCTTTTCCCCATAGGAAATGTTAAAATTTGTAAAGTGGTGAATAATCCATACCAAAAAGGGTCTACCTCTCAGTGTTGGTGCTCAAACTGTAATTTTAAAGTTTGATGCCTTCTGGGAAGCAGAATAAAAACTTAAAAAGATAACAGACAAGCACTATGTGAGTAGCCACACATCCAAGTCTTAATGAGTATACTACTACTAAGTCTCGGTTTTGAATTTTGCATGATTGGTGCTTTTGATTTCAGTGTCTGCTGTTTTGTTTGACTGCTGTTAACTATTATTTTCATCAAGAACTGCAACCAGAGATGTGCTCAGGCACAGCATCCAATCATAGTTGGACAACATTCATATAAATTGCTTTTACACAGAAAACAAAATCTAAATCTCTCCCAGAATGTGACAATTTATGTACAAATTATTATTTTTTGATTTCCATTTGGCGCACTTTACCACAGTATTATCTCAAACAGGAAAACAACTTGCACATAAACAGCATGTAAAGAGCTGGACAAAGTGGTCTCTGTTGTGTCTGGATGACCAAAGCCTGAGCTCAGAGCCCTGCCCCGGCTGTGTCACTCACATAACACAGACACGGCACACACAAGGAGCTTTTTAGACAGAAGCCACAAGCTTGTCTTCAGGCTGCATGTGATGGATCGTTTTGAGACAGTTCAATAGTGTGTCATTATTGTGGGAGGCCTTGGAAATGTGGCTCTTCTAGGTGAACTGTCATTCCTAATAAAATATTACTGTTGACAACTGTAGCTCAACTGTTGCTTGAGATAGATTGTTAGAAAAGAACTGTCAGTGCAGTTGTTGCTTTGTGATCTGTTTGAAGCTACACGTGTTCATGATTTCCCACTTTTAATTTTGTTTTCTTCCTGTTAATACTAATTCAGATATTTGCTGCGTTCTTCCCTGAAATGTATACTCCTGTGAGAGAAAGCTGGCATTTGCGTTGATCAGTCATGCACTCAGATCATGCCTTCTTCTGCTTTCCCATGTGTGCAATGGTGTCAATTAAACCTGAGGTCTGCTGTGCTCTAGCGGGCTGACTCTCTCTAATGGGGCTCCATGTGAAGAGACTATCCATAATAGAATTAATAATGTGACACACTTGCGAAAAGGG
The DNA here is from genome assembly GCA_032362345.1 of Sandelia bainsii. Lineage (NCBI taxonomy): Eukaryota > Metazoa > Chordata > Actinopteri > Anabantiformes > Anabantidae > Sandelia > Sandelia bainsii. The sequence goes on from JAUMHL010000014.1 coordinate 5,582,368, forward strand.
CTCAGTTATCATCACCATCTCATTTGCAGTGAATTCTTACCAAGCGCTCTCGCTTTCAGAAATAAAACATTAGAGGCAAAACTGGACAAAACCTCGAGCCAGGCTATAAAACTCAAAGTTCATGGTGCATTAAATTCCAATGAGTTCCAATTCTGCCTGGCTTCCTGATGATTAAAGCTGCTTGGGTGTGTTTCAGTAGGGAAGGGGAAGTATGGTGTAGTAGAGTTACAATTTAGATCTATCAGTGGAGAGAGGAAGGGAGCTGACAAGAAGAAGAAGGGTTTATTAGTTTTCTTCTTCCTGCTTGGTGCCACAGAAATAGCGCAGAAAGGAGAAGTGATACTGCTGGAGGAGAGACCTGTAGTCTTTCAGGCAAAAATAAAGTCATAAATAAAAAAGACATTTTCGTGAAATAAATGAACATTGAAAACAAATGAAAGCTTTTACAAAGCTGCAGCTGTTCTAAACGTACAATACCAGGCGGGAGTGTAGTGATGGATGTGTTAATACTTCCAGTAGTAGCTACACAGGCTGGAATAAATGGAAATGGGCCATTTTCATAAAAAATTGCCATACACTGGCCAGTAAGTTGGGATTACCTCATCACCTCAAGAGCATTGTAATGCAATATAAATTAATTACCACTGTGCTAATTTTCCAAAGTGCTAAAACCCTGTGTCAGACTATTATAAACAATGCAGGGTTTTGGCATCAGCAAACCTTACAAATCTCTTACTCAAACTGGATTTAAAAGCATGCCCACCACCAACAGCAGCTGCTTCTGTTGTTTTAACACAGGACTGGTATCAGTCTGAATTCCTCCTTAGCTTCTGTCAAAGGAACAAAATAGGTCCTTCAATACTGCAACATAAAGCTCTATCCATTACATCCAAGTGTCACATAGGTTTGAGTTATGACCATGTGCACTAGTGGTAACTTAAAGAAACAGTAGTTTTGTTATAGTATAGATGATTCTGGTCTTGTACTTTGTGTTGCAACAACATTTCTTTGACTTTTTCCAGGGTTCTCTGCCCTGGACATTAAAAACGATTGGTGAGAAAGCTGTGATATTATCTTGTACTCCAAGCCCCAAAAGTGCAATACTACATTTACCTGGACCTGGAAAAGTGGAGGCTGGAATGCACTTTTCAAGTATGTGAAAAGACTTGAACTATACATGTCCAAGGTCTATCTCCGTATGGGATGGTGCACTTCAGAGATTAAATTCGTCAAATAATTACACTGTACTTTTTTAAGTAAGATGATATAAATGTCGAGCAGTTGCAAAGACATTGTAATGTTTGCACAACTAGCACGAGTTGTTAGGTATGAATGCCATTTAATGTACTGAGCAGTGAGCAGACTGTGAAAGTTGTTGTGGTTCCTCCCTTGTGTGTGTGTATATGTCATTGTATTGTGGGTGTTTGTGATACCATTCAGGGTGAGTTATCAAGGCTGCGTGTGGGATTGAATCCAGCCAGGTCTGCCAAAACGCCAGGCTCTGCAGCAGACTGAAGGCTCTTTTCATTGCCCTCCTGTCTGTCTCTGAGCATGGCTGCTGCTGATGGGATCATGGCTGTGGATCACTACTGCTAATAACGCTCCACACCCCTCCTCTCTCTAATTGGCAAGGGGAATTGCTTTTGGGCTGTGAACTGCTGGTCGGACAAAACAAACAAACAATAAATCAGTTATAATAAAAACATCATCAGTTGCAGCCTTGCTTCAAGTGTGTTCAGTGGCTAAAACTGGAGATGCGTGATGTACAGTACATGTGATTCACTGGCTTTAACATAGAAATGTTTTTTTTTTATCTAAAGTCCCACATAGGACATGCACACAAACAAGCTATTTGCACATTATACACATACATACACATTCTGCACATAAAGATTTCAGAATAATTTAAAATGAAATTATGAAACTGTAGTAACAAAATCACAGAGAATTTCTATCAAATTTGCAGCTCTGCAGAGCTTTTATCATCTTTAAACTCATATATTTGGTTTAATCCATTTATCGACTATGTGTCCTGCAGCTGTTTTTGTAAAAAACAAGCTCAGATAAACTCAGTCCGCACTACGTGTCCAGCACCAAACAGCAAACAAAGTTAGACACTCGCTGAAGAGGAGCTAATAGAAGAGCAGATAATATGCAACAGGTGTTTAGAAATTACTCCAAGTGATTGATAATGTGGCTTTGTGTCTGCTGGATATGGAAATAAGTGATTGTTTGCTAATATATTAGCCCTGAAGAAATGCATTTGCCTTTAAAAAAAAAAAAAGAGTCAGGTCTATGTGACGTTGAATTGAGACACTATCTGTTTTTATTTGTTATGTTTTTCTTCTTTTAGATTGTGTTGAGACAAAATGATTATACTATGTCTATGTAAATATGATAAATCATAAAGAATTTCAATTTGAATTACATCTGCAACAGCAGTGGTTCATAAATAATTGATTTTGGTTTACTAACATAATATAATCATTTATATAATCACATAAACATATTAATCACTGTTATAAATGATTCTTCATGCATCTAAACATTAAAGAAAATATCATTGTACAGTATGGATGCCAGGAAAAGACTGATAGGCTGATAATTAGCATAAGAACAGCTCTGTATTCATGTTGCTGTACACACTGCAGCCACACAACATGCATCTTTGTAGCTTTGCTCATCATATCAGGTGATATTTTTTGATCCCGGCTCTCTTTGAAGTTGGATTTAATAAATTTGCTCATCAATTACACTGTCTGGCTCGGCCTTCTGTGTGTGTTTTGTTTAGTGTCTGCTCCAGTTAATTAGAACAGAATGTGTCGTGTCGTCCTTGAGATAGCAGCTAATAAGTGCGGGCTGTCTGAATCGCTGCTTCATAATGCTTGCCTCGCTCTCCTAGCAGAAAGAAACAGCATGCAGAATGGAAGGGTAATTCAGTGCGTGTTGCAAATAACGCTCAGGCAGCTCTCCTGCACTGTGAGGGTCATGTGTGCATTGAGTGGACATGAGTCTGGTATTTTCTTAGACCTCACATGTCTTGGTGTGTGAGCCGGGTTCGGATTCCTCAGATGGTTTGTGGCATTACAACGTCTTGATGTTTGAAGTGAGAAGAATGTCTTACGCCGCTATCTTATGTTATCAGCTGTTATCAGCCCAGTCGCCACTGCCTTGCCGTGCCTGGATCCCATCACAGAGACGTGTTTAAAGCATTTATCAGTCCAAACACCAAGTAACGAAAGATCTGAAGGCATATAAAGTAGTTAGAATAAGGCCACCATGGTTCTTGAGATGAACAACTAGAGCTTTAGTGTAACTGGTGGAGCAGCAAAAATAGCAATATAGCTTTATACCAGTGTGCTAATAGACAATGATGTACTTGCAACTGTATAAATGTTAAGGTGACAATTAAATGAAACATTTCTCTTTGTCTCTAACAGGATGCAATGCAATTAATTTGAAGTAAGCTATTGACACCATTATATTTGCAGTGTTCATTCTCTTTCATAGAACAACTGCACTCCACAGCCCTCACATCCACACACACAAAAGTTAAACTATTATTGCCAATAATTATAACATGAATCCCTTTTAATTTCGTAGTTACTGTGATTCTATAAGGACATTTGCCAACTTCATTTTTGATTAATCATTTAAAATGATACACAACTGGTTGAAATTGTTGAATGATTGGGAATCAACTGATCAGTTGATCAACTAATTGTATTAGTATTTGTTTCTTCTTTATGTTAAATAGAACTAAATCTGAAGAGATCTTGTATTTTTTTGTCTTTGGTTCTACGTCCTTGCTGTGTGCCTTATCCACATCTAATCAGTTCTTTTTTTTGAGAGGCACAAGCATAGAAGCCTCAATAAAAGCTCACTGCCCCCTAAACTCGCGTTTTCTTTGTAACCTTTGGCTCTCTAATTAACAACCTCTCCTCAGAGCGTTAGACATCCCTCTTTTGTGTCTGTGTCACGCCAGAAATGCGTCCGACAGACCTTTTGTTTGAGTGGTTACTCATGTCTCTGGCTTTTTGTTGCCTAATTGCCCATCATTTGGGTACTGTCCCTCTGACCTCACTGCTCTGCTAAACGCCAAGAAAAAGTCACAACTTTGAGGAGTGTAAATGTGGTCTTTTAAGAATTCAAATGCAGTGGATGCACTAACGAATTCTGTTGAATTTATGTAGCAACTGTGAGATAAGCGATTTAACAGTTTAGTTTTTTGTCAATTAACAAATTATACTGATGATTCCCTACTTTATAACTTAACTCCTCAAAATGAAGCACTACTTGTGAGCTTTTACCACTTGTGGCTTATTTTGGTGACTTATAAGTACTTTAATTTCAATAAATTTTAGAAGTTGGAAGACGTAAAAGTAGTTTAAAAATGAAAACAAAGATTAGAGAAATGTTGATTTAACACTTTCTTCAAATGTCGATGTTGAAGATATATATGTTTGTGTATTGTCTTTTTTTCCCCAGATTGAAAACCAATGTGTGTGAAAAAAGTCAAATGAAATAAGTCAAAAACAATTTTAATAATGTATGTTGGTCATGTACCAACATGTCAAACATTCACTGTGCCACTTTTATATAAATCATTTCATTACCATTAAGTTTGAAAGAAATATATAATCCTATGTTCCTATATCAGAAAGATAAATATAATATCAATTGATATTTTAAAAACAAGTTGAAATAATGAATCAGTGACAAAAATGGTTTCATAGCTGCAGCATGGACATGTACACATGTTCAAAATCTCAAACTCTGGACCACATTTCTTTTTAACTGGCAAATTGTGTTTCTGTTTTCCGCACTCATAACAGTTTTGTACAACGTTTGATGTGTCACCTCTGGCATTTACATGGTGTTTTGAGGCTGAATTGCCTGCAAGGCACGCTGCCACCCGTTCTCCACAAAGCATCCGCACTCAGTCTGTATGGTGACTCTCTAATGTGAAACTGTTCAGTGGCCACAACTGAACAGTCTCTTACTCTCAGAGCTTCACTGAACTAGTTGGATGAGTTCAAATCAATATGGGCCGGGAGCTCCCAGTTCACACAGTAAAACAGTATCAGGTAGACACAGAGAGAAATGCAGTCGATAATATCGCATTATGGTTTCTGTGTGTGTGTGTGTGTGTGTGAATGAAGGTGTGAGACTGCGGTTGACGGTGCCAAGTGAAATCATAAGAGTTTTTGAGGTCCAGACAGAGTGTGTTATTACAGACTGGGGATGTGGAAAGATATAAAATGGCTGGCTCTTACAGGTGTGTGTTTGAAGTGGTAGGTGGGTGAGGCTGGAATCTGTGTCTGTGTGTAGGACTCAGGATTAGCCAGTGTATCTTGTGGATCATATATGAAATATATGATAGTGTGGGTGTGTGTGTGTAGAACAAGATACAGGAAAAACAAGATACAGTACAAGACTGTGTCCACCCTCTGTAGAGTCTGTCAATCAAAGCATATAATCATACTGCAGCTTGAGTGGCCATTTGCTGACCATTAATAGCTGTGTCTCTGGCCTCAGCTTATTATTCTTCAATCAAAGTCTTCCCCAATCACTCCTGGCCAAATCACACTCTTCTCCTGATTGTTGTCGTTACTACAAGTGGCACGTAATTGTTATCCTCTTTCACAAGCGGCATTTCTTTGGTCATCTATTCAGTGTGGTTCAGCTGAAATTACACAAAAACCTTGTGACTTGACAAAAACCTTGATTCTTAAACATGAAAAACAGAAGGACATCAGCAATCAGGAGCATTTTGAGACTGGTAATTGCTGCTGTACTTTCCTGGAAATAAACAGTTTACAGAACTGGTGCTGGTGCATAGACCAATCGTTTTTTATGATTTTTTTTATTTATTTTAATTTTCAAATCACTGTAACTGCTCACAGTGCTAAATTTTTTAATCTAACCGTGTTGTGACTAAGACTGTTGGTTTCAGATTTTGTGGAAATCATGAAATAAAGGTGAAAAAATTGTGCTACCCAATCAAATGTTTAATTTTATTTATGAATTAATTGAGTGGATTTTAGGAAATTATTATAGTAGTAGTGTGGAGTCAAAAACATAACAACATTAAAACATAGCTGTTAATCTGCCACTTATTGTCTGCTGCTTCTCTTTATCTGATCAGTAACTTTTGACTTTGGTTCTGGCTGCTAGGGAAACTGTTAATTAATTTAATTTGAGACATTCAATTATATAATTTCACAACGCAACTTAGTAAGGCCATTAGGTGTTAATTTTATGGAACAAATCACTACTTAGTGCACGCAAGTTTTTCATTTGAGAAGAGAAAGTTACCTCTGATTCCCACGAAACTATGTTCTGACAAAACATAGTTTGATCTGGATACTGTCTGCCATTATTTGTAAATGTCAGAATTCTTACTGTGAAATTTATCCACCATCTAGTCAAAAATGATCACAGTTGATTAAAACAAATATTGCCCACAGCATATAGGCTACTAATGTACATCGCAATCCATATAATGCCATAAATAGCATTTAGAGCAGCGTATAGAAATGCATATAGAAAATTACAAAAGTACACTTGTCAGTAAGGACACAAATTGCTTTGTGTTCATAACAGTTTGAAATGTGAATGTACAGCTCAATATTAAACTATCAAGTCTCTGTTAGGTAGTATGTTGAATGAATAAAGGAGTAATTTGAAGAAGCAAACTTGATCTACTGTGATTGTCAAAAACTACGGAGCAAGCCAGTAAAGTCAATTTTGAATGGAGGCTGTTTTGTCAGCTTCTGTTTACAATGAAAGGCAACTGACATTTTGTTTTCTACAATGCAATTCAGCTGCACATATCTACATAGAATTCACTGGAAAATAATTAACAAACATTTCTGCAGAAAAATACAATTATGCCCTATAAAGGTGTGCAGATAGACAGAGCCATCCTATCCATCCCACAGTCCCTCAGATTACACACAGACACACACTTACTCTAGGAGGTTTATACAAGTACATAGACACAAGCCGATGAACAAAATGTGTTCACATATCCAGTGTCTTCTTCTCTCTGTCCCTTTTTTGCTGTCTCCTCTCACATCACATCTCCACTGTCAGTCCCACAGTTATACGTGTATAATCAGACGCCACTTTCCTGCAGGCACTGTAATGCCCAGATTCCACCACAGCCTCTGATTTGATATCGGACATAATCCAGACAGCACCTGCCAACCTGGCCAACCTCATTAGCCCTGCCACTCAGTGTTGCCCTCAAACACACACACACACAAGCACAAGCACGGAGTTTCCTCCAGTCCAAGGTCAACCCTCCCTCATTCCTATAGAGCATCCATTCTCCGGTTGTTCCTGCTTCCTCAAGCATGAGTGAAGTGACTGAATAACTTGCCGTGACCTAGCCATCACCCTTTCTTTCCAAGAAGAGGAAAAAAAAGAGATCTTCTATCTCACCCATCTTCATCTCACATTCCTGTGTCCTGCCCCCAAATGTGGTGTCTACATGCTGCTCCCTTGAGACTCTCATGAAGACCCTGCTGCCCCCTACTCCGCCCCCCCATCACAGTGCAGGCATTAAAGAGATTGGTGGGGTTGAGCTATTGAGTTGAATTAGACATGGTCAATGTAGCCTTGGCTGGACCAAACCCCCCGAGGGCAAGAGTGCAAGAGGTTGAATAGGATGGGAATATGGTGGCAATATGCACCCATGGAGTCGTCAGTGTTTATCATGATGTTGTAAGCTTGGCTAGATTTAGTTAAGGAGAGACACATCTGCACACATACATACTGTACATGTGTTTTTTTTCTCTTTTTCAGTACAATGACAAGTGTGAAATGAGCGGTGCTGCGTTTTGTTCTGTGAAAAACCTGCTTGATTTACTCTAAGAATTGGAGGCATCGATCTTCTGTTTAGTTCCCTGAGAAAACGGGTGTTATTTTCTCCTGTTCGAATTCATTTTTTGCGTGTGAGGGAGGATTCCTGTGAGCTTTTGGATAAGGAGGTGTCGGTATTCCTGTGCCATAAAAGCTAACGATGAGCACTGGGAGGATCACAACAGAAACAATACATTTTTAACACGCCACTCTGATGTGGCTTAACTTAAAATCACACTAAAAGATGCTTAACAGTGATGTCTCATCACTTCTAATGAATCAAAGACAAAAGGGAGAAGATCCCCCCTCAGGGAACTTCATGGCAGAAACTAACAATTAGAGTACATTTCTTATCTGCTATCTGGGATGATAATTTTTTTTTTTCTGAAAGTAACAAACATTGATTTCCTCACTCCTCTGGTCTTGCAGACTAGCATCCTCATCCTGCTGCAAAATTGTATAAAATAGGCAGTTCTTTTACAGTTGGCAACTGCTTCCCAATGGGCCATAAGCAATTTAATCAGTGTCATAATAGATTTGGATGAGATTGTGCTCAGGGAGTTAGCATTGACTTGTAATTAGAGGTACTCCCCTTACAGGCTAAGCTGAAATGAAAAGGCAAAGGTGCAGACATCTCTGGAAACTCCTGGTTCATAACTGCCTCTAGAGAGATGGAAAAAAGAAAAGTGTGAGCAAAACAAAGCAATAAGAGCGGGCGAGGGTTAAAAAGGAGAAAGGGGAGAGGTTTTATCGACACACCACCACCACCCATTCTGAAAAGCAGTAGTTATGGCCCCTTGTGTGACCTTTCTCCTCTGGTCTTTTCTTGAGCTGAAGGTGAAGTATAACATTTGGAGGCAAGTCTGTCAAGCTGAACAATCTTTTGTTCCCACACTTTCAGCTAAATGAACAAGGGAAGTGAGGGAAAAGAAGATTATGTGATGAAACAGACATTTTTAAATCCTGAGTGAATGAATGACTTCTTAGCAATGCAAAAGTTTTCTTTACCACCTTAGAAATGACAGATGAGGCGGTTGACTCATTGTAGCTCCATACACATGTGCTAAAGTATACAGTGCACACTAAATGCATGTACTCTTATCACCTAATTTTACCATATATTGCTCACATTTGCCCACGTCGAGCTTTTTATTGTCCTAAGCACTTCCTGTGTTACATCAGTGGGCAGTCCGCCATCCAGCTCACCCCAGGAGGTCTTCGCCGAAATACACTCAACCTGGTTCCGGCTGCTTGACTACCAACTCGCCGCTCTGTTGCCATAGATACATGCTGGCTTTGGCAGGGACTTATGAGAATCTGTGCTAGGGAAAGGTTGAGATTTACTGACTGCCATCTGGATAAAGAGTGGAAATGATTTTTTAAAGAGAAGAGCTTACCTTGTTTATCTAGGTTGAGCTTTCCAAAATTATCTTAGCACCAAAGCACTGTAGTCTTTTTTTATTATAAGCCACAGGGAGAAAAGAAAATGTTGAAGTGCTTTGGGTTGTTTACAACGAGATGCACTGTGTTGAAGCATCCTGGTGAGATATTGTTGCAGTACACCTTAACAGGAAATACACTGCCTCTAGCTGTTGAACATTTAGGTCAAATTGTGTGCCTAGTATACATTGTCAGACTACACAGCCAGAAGTGAGAGTGTACAATACTGTGCCAAAGTCTTATGCCACCATTTGTTTTTTAGCGATGCTGTGGTGGCCATATGGATATTTGTCACTCTAGCCTACACAAGCTGTTTTTTTCTAATATTTTTGTGTTTTAATACTGTGTTCATGTTTTCTGTTTTCTAGTTGTATTCTATGCTCATAACACAAAAACAACAAATCCAATGGTGGCCTGAGACTTTTGCACAGTACTGTAAATTTACTAAATTATTGTATTTCATCACAAGTTTTAAGTAGAATTATATTTTTATAATGTTAAGTTATTGTAGTTTTTACAGTTACTACTGTAGATGTAAATTAAAAATGTGCAGTACTTCCAAGTTTTAGCTGGCCAATATGAATGTATTTTTTTAGATTTATAAAATTATTTAAAAAAGCCCAATTTTAGCAGTTGAGAGCATTTTCTCTGTCTTTTAAAAAGGCTGAACAGTGTCGAGAAGCATGTGATTCTAAAAACCTGACAACAAATCTTGTATAGAACAATAAAAAGTCTTTCAATACAGCATAAAAATATGTGAAAAAAGTGTGATCCGATGGATTAATATAATTATTGCTTTATATTAATATGGTTTAAAAAGAAGCAGTTTGATTGGCTATGGAAGGCTGATGGAAATGGACAACTTATGGTATCCTGTAGATTTATTGCAGATTAAAGTGGGGGAAGGTGTTGAAAGAAACTTGTGCAGCATGTTGAAAAACACCCAGATATCCATAACACTCTGATCCCTCATCACACAGCCCTCTGTGCATGTACTGGAAATCTTTCGCAATCAATATTTGCAGTACTTCAGTACATATTACAGCTAATACTCTTGGCTGCATGATGCATGTGAAGTATAGACAAAGAGACATGCCTGGGCATCTATTAGCTTAATCCACACAAGTACCCTGTAGGTCCTCAGCTTATAGTGTACCTTTAATTGACTTGTATCCAACAGGATGCCTGACTGAATGACTGATTGATGGACAAACAGTGGATCTGCAAGTCTTTTTAAAGGTATCCACTGTGTTAGTAGGGACAGCTTCCTCAAAACTATAGATCGTCTGGGTTTCTTGCAGACAAACTGTTGCTAATCCCCAACACAGCAGGACAGGAAATTGGATGGACTCCTCTTTGGAGTGGCTTTAAAGAGCTGTGCTAGGTATAAACACACACACTCGCACAGTTTCAGCTCTGAAAACTGGCAACATCCAGCCATGGACAGCTGGTCACTCTCCATATTGGGTCATGGCAAGTGAGCAGTACTGACGCATGCTGTGCACCAACATCCACTCCTGATTTTTTTGTGCGTGCTCGTGTGTGTGTGTACGCATCTGGGTTTGCGTGAGTATATGACATGACTTTTTACAGCAATTTTTGACATCCAAGCACAAACCTCATCCTGCTGCTGACAGTACAGTTCCCTCTGTGTGTGTCCATGCCAAGACAACTCACCCACCCAAGTCTGAACTTCGAGCAGTGTCCTGGTCATCTGTCACTATCTGCTGCCCTTCCTGCTCTCAGTCCAGCTTTTAGACTAATGAGAGGATTTGTAGAGTCAGCCTTTGACATTCAGGAGTCAGCAATTTAATGTGAATTAAGCACCTGGCTACTCTGCTCCTGCAGATAATAGAAATAAAGAAATAAATGTTTTATAGTGAGTAAAACTCATGCTCTGTAAGCATAATGATGTAATGTTTGATTTCACCCAGCGGCTGGAATCATATTATGTCTCTCCCCTCATGTTTCATGTCACTCTGCTGTCAGGTATCTAATAAAAAAATGAAAATGTCAGAAAAATAAAAATGAATGTGGAGACTGCTGAAGGAATGATTTCCCATTTATACTGAGGTAGCTCTCTTTCTCTTGCCTCTGGTTGTGTTATACTCTTTTATGGCAGTACTGGGCATTTAAGTGATGTAAGATATGTGATAAAGTGCCATCATTTTTCAAAAATGTAAATCTCAATTTTAAAAATTTGAGTGTGAGAAATGAAGAAAACACGAGTTTAGAAACCAAACCAGATGACCCAAAAGTCAAATCGGCTATGAAACAACTAATCAGGAGATGCTAAAATTGGGAACATATGGTTCTACTTTTCCGTTTTAATTAAAAGCCTTCCTGCAATATTCTGAATAACAGACGTTGCTCTGCTTCACTTTGGTTGAAGCAGGTAACAGTCATCTTTAATTGCTAATAAAAATATGACTGAAGAGCTTTTCGGCATGTTACTCTAAATTAAGATGCACAGAAGTGAGTCAAAGTCAAAAGCAAGCCCGGATCCTATTAAAAACACATACAGATATAGATACATAGGTACAGATATATATTGCTTGAATAAAAAGACCACAAAATGAAAGCCAAAGTAATTAACATGATGATATGTGACCAATGATATTGTGACTCAGTTATAATATATACACGGAAAACTGAATATGGTCCAACAATTGAACCTTGAGGGACACCATGTTTTAAAATGAGGAGATGGAACCATTCAGACCATTTCCCTCTGGTCTGGACCCTCTGGACTTCCTTTGCTGTCTAGACAGAGAAAACTGAGCATGACCTTTGAGCGTCATATGATGTTGGTTATCGCACTGTAATGCGATCTTGCGTTGGTTTCGGTGACAGGTAACAGAATCCAAATGTAGATAAGACAAATGGAAGTTAGGGCTAAAAGCTGGTTTACTGGGTTTTTGGGCAGGATTACAGTCCGTAAATGGGAGACGAGATCAGCCACAGCTGGATCAGTTACTCTCAGGTAAGGTAACTAACACTAGGAATGATCAAGGCTTCAAGAAAATGTAGTACTGGAGGTCAATAGTAGCTTTTAAAACCACCAACTGTAGAAAACAATGTGTGTCTGTCAAGTCTTCACTCAATGTCACACTTCAACATTCTTGTTTAGTCTGTAAACAACCAACAACTCTTAGAAAATCAGACATCTGCCCACAGGAGTGGAATAAAGCTGCCAGCTCCAGAGACCTGCATGTGCCCTGTAGAGGGGATTTAAGTTTTTCTTTGATTGTTGTGACTTCTGAAATTATGGTTAATTTGGAAACATATACCACGAGATAGCACATTAAGAATTTGGTGACATCAGGACTATTGATAATGAACCCGGGTCAAATATAACAATCTGAAAAGATGTAAAAGATGCAGCAAATGATGATTCACTAAAAATTTGACTTCCTGGATTACATTAAATCTTCTCACTTGTACTGCACCAGTAGCAACATAGTGATGCCAACACAACCCCTTTGTGCTTTTTCTTTCACTTTTTTCCCAAATGCAGTGCTGTTTTTGGTCTGAACGTGGACCAAAAGTGAGCCCTGAAACTTGACAGGCATCCAGCTTGGCTGAGTCAGGTCTAGTGCAGTGTACACTGAATACTTCCACCTGTTTCATCAGCAGTATGTTTGTTGGCAATAGCTGGGGACCTGTTGACTCCACTGGATTGTAATGACAAACATGGGCACTGTGTGCATTTGCGTAATTAGTACCAGATTTAGTGAGAGGTATAAATGATTGCAGGGCAATATGGTTGATTTGCAACTCAACCAAGCTAATAATTTGTTATTGATTGAAGCATTAGTAAGAAAACACAACAGAGAGATGTAACCCAGTAAAAGTGCTGCAGAAAGTTGGTGCTCTCAGTTTTTAATCTACTTTAATGATGTTACACAGCGTCGTAAGGAGTGGAGGATGGGAGATGATGAACTGCCGGTTTCAGCTCAGCACTGTAGACTCATATGTTATGACTGGAAGAGATTACATTTACTTTGAAAGCATGAGAGTGTCTGAATGTGTGTTTTGTCTAGGAACATTGTGTGTGTATGTCTTTCTGTCTGCTGCATAGATCTGCTTAATAAAACGGCATGTGAATATCGAGGTCAGAGAATGACTGGATATTACGCATGTGTATATGAACATCTCAAATGTTTGTGACGGAATTAAAATAAATTGAGGTGCAAACATTTTTCCAGGATATCACTGAGAGCTACAGAATTTAAGTGAATTCATTTCTACTTCATTGACTTGTGGAAACCTATGCCTCATTGAACAGTCCACCATCACATTCAATTTTCCAATTTTAATCAGCCATTAAATTAACTTCCAAGGTTTAATTGCACATTTTAAATAATTATCTTCAGGTCAGGGGTTAGGTATTTCTTTGAGATGGCTCATTGCTGAAGTGAAAGAGTTATCTGGGATTTTTCGACATGGTGTCCTTCACGGTGTGTGTGTGTGTGTGTGTCTCTCTCTCTCTTTCTCTAGTTTAGTTTATTCAGCTTTATATCTCATCTTTTCAGCCACCTAACATCCTTGCTTTCATCCTGCGGTTATTTCCTTTTAACCAAAATTATATACAATTGCATTACTTTTTCATTCTAATATAGTTCTTCTATGCTGTGTTCAGAGCTGGAAGCCCTCAGGAATTAAAAGTTTGAGGGAAGGAATGATTTTGAAGTGACTCAGAAAGAGCTTATTTTCTTTGAAGCCAGGTGTAAAAATTTTGCCTTGACGTGCTGAAGTTTTCTCTTCCTTTCTCCAGCTGTATCCCAGAGGCCCACCTTGGCAGTTAGAGGAGAGGTCGTCACCATGACAGCGTCCTCACAGGACTCCAAGCCCTCGTCTATGGCCGGCCTCTTCCTGCTCCTCCTCCTCCCGACTATTTTCATGCAGAACTCTGCAGTCCCAACGACCCCGACCCCGTTATTGTTTGACCCGCTGACCCAACAAGAGTGCACAAAGAAGGAACATCCAAAAGTTTCCATCCAAGGTCAGACATCATTTATTACCACTTGTTTTACATAACTATCTCATAATGCTACACCACATTTACATGGGCACAAGACAACCACTTGCTAGGACGATGCAGGGTATTAATAGTGTAAAATCTGTATTTTCAGTTTGGAAGTAATCATGTATCTTTCTCTTTTCTGTTGAACCATGGTTGCCTTATTTTAAGATTTTAGATTTATTCCACTTTTTACAAGAGCATTTGGGGATAGAGAAAAGTGAGAGGACAGATTTTATAGTGAGAGGAAAAAGGAAAGTGTTGTGTGTGTAATTTCACAATATAATCAGCTGTCCATCTGTTCATATCGACTTATTTAGACTGAAAGAATTTTTTTTAATTTCAGTGTCAGTTTTAGTTTGAATTTGGATTAAGTTCTTTATATACAGGAGCCATTTTCTCTAAGTAATGCACAAACGCACTGCACAGATTTTAAAGTGTTGAGAAACCGCAAAACAGAAATCACTGAAATTCTATGACTGGTTATTAGAGCGAGCCTTGTTTCAAAACTTTTAGAAGCAAATTTATCTGCACACATCTGCGCTTTACTACATCTGAGGTTAGAGCTTCTGTCTAAGAAGGAAATTATCTGTCAGTTGTATCTTGTGCTTAAACATGATAATATTATTTATTGGGGCTAATTTAGATTAGAAATCTTATCACAGTATTTTTGCGGTGACAATATAAATCACAGTTTGATGATGGTACAGTCTTTTTTGCCACAAGTCACATCAATTTAACTGGTTAAAAGGTAGAGCATGAGGGAAATATTTCCTTCACAGCAGTACTGTATCTGTGGTCCAGTTTTCATCTTTCGCCTGAATCCCTCCTTCTTAAGGGTTTGGATTAGCATCATGTATTTTAGCTTGGCCTTCCAACAGGCTTGTTTTTTTTCTAAGCTCATGCAAGATGTCCATTTTACAACATGTGTGCTAACACGTCACTATGAAAATATATAGTCATCAATATATTTTTGTGATACAACAAATTCTTGTGGAGATATTATCATGATTTACAACTCGAGATTGCACAGACCTATAATAGAGCCAGAAGGAGGTCAGCTTATTGTCTGGTCACTCTCTTCAGGCCAATACCTAAATCACAAAGCAGAACAACTTGGTAATCAACGGACACGGCAGCAGAAAGTAATGGTTTAATTGTGAAATAAGAAACAGAATGCATTCACCATTACAAATGGACACTTAAAAATATAAGAATAAGTTAGAAAGGGAACACCGATTGCTCCCTCTCATCTGCTATTAACATAGTTAAATGGTTTGTGCAGGCTTCATCTGTTATGAATGAAGTTCAATGCTGCGTTTTATTATTGTCCTATATCTTCAGGGAGACAGTTCTCTGTATATTCATGCTTTGTATAGAAACATATACATACCACTTCTCAGAGCAACAAAATAAATAGTTTCATAAACATATCCATGAGCCTGCCACAATAAAAGCTCACCGTTTGGCATTCAAGGAGGTCAGCATGCAGCTATAAAAGAACAAAAGAAAGCAAGAGGGGACAAGATTGAAATGATTGTGTAGAATAATGGTGCTCACTATCTAGCCTTCTCATCTGTACAATGGGCCAAGAAACAAGCTCTTCCTCATGGCATGAAATGGAATAGAACATTTTGGGGCACCGACTCACAGATAGATACGGCAGAATGAAAGGTAAACACACACAAAATTGCTGTGTTTATTTTTGAATGGCTGTTTGTGTTCCCTCTGCCGAGACGGGTGGCTGAGATTGGAGGACCAAATAAATCGCTAGTCAGGATCGAGGACAGAACAGAAAAATTGAAGAGGTGGCCAGAGGGTTTTTTTTGTGATTAAAAATCAACCCCTCCAACCATATTGCAGACATTTCCTTGCGTCTTTTTGGTTTCCCTTGTTTTGACCTGCGGTAATGTTCCTTCCATCTCTCCCTCAGTGCTCTGGGGCCGTCCACCCATGCTGTAGCTATGAACTCTGGCAAATTAAACTGAACATGGACAGAAAGAAATCTGTGCAACTTGGTCCTTTTGTGCTGGGCCTTCTGTGTAATAGCAGTTTTAATTTGGAAACCTGCACTTTTGAATCTATAGAACCTGTTAAATGGCCATTTTCATTCCCCACAAAGCCAGTCTGAGGCTACATATGTGCTGAGTCTTCGCCTCTGTCCTCGTTCACCCACCAGGCCTCTAGATGTCCAGATTAGCCCGAGCGCCACCGGTGCTTCACTTCAAAGGCGTACCACTTGAGAATGGCTCTCATGGCAGAGAGCTGCAGGGCCTCTGGCCTGTCAAAGCAAGCTGAGCAGGGCATTATGTGGAGGCAGCCATATAGAAAAGGCTTCCACAATGAAAGTGTCAGCAAGAACCTGAGATTAGCCTCTGTGATTGATGAGCGTTTTATAGCAGCTTGTTGAAGCGCTACCTCATTCACCTGGAGGAGACCAGGGAGCCAGCTAAGAAGATTTTACTACAGACTTGCAGGAGCATGCTGGAGCATGTACCCACATATATATATAATGACAAGTAAATTTGTTTGTGTTTTTATGTTTGACTGCTTAAGTAGGCAGGTTTTTGTGTGGCAATTAGTGTCTCTATGTGTGATGGAGTGCAATTTAATTCTTGGTGTCTCTGAGCAGAGGCTGAAGGGATCAGTTGACTTCTAGCCCCTGATTTGGTCTGTCCAATGGAGCATGCTACCTGTATCATAGCCCAGCTCTGTTCTCTGACTTAAGTCATTCCTTCTTTGGCTACAAGGACACTTGGATTTAATCCAACCATAATTTGTCATACAGCATGTTGGGACAAATTTATTGATACATCTATCACTAGTACACAAACTGTTTTAGGTTTGTGGACATGCGATTAATCCTGAATCTACCTTTTCTAGGCCTTTGATAAATCAGCCCTGGCTCCTAAACTCCACCAACGATTACCTTTTCGTATGCAATATATTGCACTGGGTGGGATTTTAGGATTACGTTCAGATGTAGCATATTTTTTTGAATGATTGAAAAGTAGAAGGCGGTGGGTGTACAAAGCACAGGCCTGTCACAGCACAGTTTAGTTTTATAGAAACATCAATTTTAGGAGCCAGGGTTGGAGAGCCAATAGAATGACCAGAATATATACTTTGGTAGATGTTTACAACTGACAGTTTTCTTAATAATCTTTCAGTTTTTTATATAACTTTATTAAAAACTCAACAATAGATTTTTGAGCTGTGAACTTGCAGAGAACCACTTTTTTAAATATGACAGTCTTGCTAGCAAACAGTTTGTTTACTCACCAAGCAGATAAGAAGCATTATGATCATTGTCTGGAGTTGGGTTTCTGGCTACCTAGGATGATTGTTACCTCAGAATTCATGCTCTTTTAGTTGTCTTTTAGTCTTATAGTTGGCTTTCTGGCTCTTAAATGCTCATGTATTCAACTGTTTAGCAAGAAATGTGTAGCTTGTGTTTTTTTTTCTTTACAGCTTTGGCTCTGACTGAAAATGATAAGATCTGAGCAATGCGAGTAAAACACAGCAAAACAATATACAAAACTCAGTGTAAAGCTCTGCAAACTCGAGGTAAATCTCTGTAAATTCATCACCACAAGTGACCTTTTAGACATTATCACATTCTTAACAGTCATTTTTACATTATTATTATTATAAGGATATTAATTATAGTTTTAATTATAATAAGCTTTAACACTAACAAAAAAGGCAATAATTAAAGTTTACTGTTAAGAAGTAAGTAAAAAAGTAAATAAACAAGGTAAATTAAATAAAATAATTAAAAAGAATAATAACAATATCTTAGTCCAGAGTACTTGGGGTGAAATTAATATTGAAAAAAGTTCTAATTTGTTATGTTATTTAAATAATGTGGGTTTACATTTTATAGGTTCATAAATGCAACCCCCCCCCCCACCACCACTCCTCTCCCCACCCCAGATTCCAACCAGCTTTCTTGTGCGCAAATACATAAATACAGTTAAGTTAAATTTTCCCTCACAAGTCAACACATAGATAAATTATTGGTTTGAAAAATCATCGCACATACAAACATTTTTACTCGCACTATCAAGATAGGACGTAAATAATAGTGTAAATACTAGTAGCAGTTGTCAGCAGTGATAGGTCATCAGAAGAAGATGCAGGAGAAAGTGCAGATGAGCATCTACCACGCTGAGCATCACACCTCTTCATCAGCCTCGACGACGTAGTATCTTTCCAAATGCCTAGAACGCACCATAAACACTGAGGACTGTTTACGTCTCCTGCTGCTGCAGAAGACATAAACCACACAGATACATGCAGAAATATAACACTGGAATCACGCAACCTTCACCAACAGGCACACACTGTACGAGCCGCCAGCTCATGATTCAGATGGATGATACTGGCTCGCAGCTTAAGACTGTGGGTCTGATAAGAACATGGCATGAGGGCAGGAACAGGAACTCTCTGTTTTGGGGATTCATGGAGTCAGTTGTGTGTTATTTTATGAGGCCCAGTGAACTGGTTTTGGCTTGTGTGTGTAAAGGCTCAGCCTGGTTTGTGAGAGAAATAGTTAAACACTGCACATTCATGACACCCAGTGCAGCAATATCCTTCAAGGCAACGAGATCTTTCATAAGGGAGTATGTGTAGGAAAGTAATGGTAATGGAAAATAAGACCTTTAGTTCAGGTTTCACTGCACTACTTGGTTTCACAGAGAAAAAGAGGAGCTGTATGGGTCATCTGCTCTGCTCAAATCACTGTAATGCTTCTCTCTGAAGAGAGACAAAAGGAGAACAGAACCAGTGTCTTTGCTCATTTCCTGTTCAGTTCCTTGCAAATCTTGTCTTTTTCATTTGCTTTTTATGTCCTCTCATCCCCCCTGCCTGTCTGCACCGTTCTCTCTAGCCATCATATCTCCCCTCCTCTCTAATCATTCTCCTTGTCCTCTCCATGTTCCTCAGTATTTTTTTTTTCCTCTCTCCTTCACTTTCTCTTCATCTCTCCGTTTCCATCATTTGCTGTTCCTCAGACGGCTTTTCTTCTGCTCTGTAATAGGCAGAGAAATGCATTGCACACTTGTGCGAGTCAATTTCGTTCGTCTGGGTAATGGTGCTGTCGTTTAGCCGTCATGTCACCATCTGAAGAGCTCTTGAGCACCGTAAGACATAACCGTTCTCTTAAAGAAAAAGTATTTGCCGTGGATTTAAATTGACATTCTCCTCTTACTTCACCACCTGTCTCTGTTTCCCATCTCATTCAAGATTACAGTGGAGGTTCTAATTGGAGATGTGCTATCAGAGCTGTGCTGTGTTTGCAGCCATCAATCAGGCACCTGCATGGAGCTGAGTTTAGCATGCTGCTGGGGCCATTCTCACACTCACTGATGGCATGTCAGGACATCTAATGCAGGCCCAAGAGTTAGCAGAGGACCCAGAGGCCCAAGAGGACCAGAGAATACCAAACATTTAAAGGCTTCATTGCCACTTTATCTCAAAAGTAGAGAGGTAATGTGAAAACTGCAGTCGTTGCTTTACTGTATTTGTGCCGTCTCCTGTCCGCCTTGGATGCTGTAGCTTCTTTGAAATGTTCACCTTATCATGTAAACGCATTTGTCATTTTACTTTTATTCAGCTTTGTGTTTGAATAAGCACCCAAGTTATTAAAAATAGTCTTCCGACATGGCTCGAGTCCAGAGAATTCCATCACATTAACCTAACCACATGTTCAAATAAGGATGTTACTGATGTAATTATTCCAATAAGCCATATAAAAGATTGCTCCTTCTAACTTAAGATCTTATAATTCAGATATTTCAGAATGAAGTGAATCAATGGTATTTTGAGCAGCAAAGTGAAAACTGTGCCAAAACAGCCTTGGGTTCAAAGTGTAAAATGAAGGTCTTCTTCCTCCTTTCCTGGAAGCAAAACAACTAAAATCACTTTCATTCACACTATTAATGAGTCAATTTAAAATAGTCAGTCAATAAAAATTTATTTTTATTAATTATTTTCTTTCATATTTTGGTTTAAAGATTAAAACCTCCAGAAATCCCCTTTACAAGTCTCTCAGGATTTTTAATATCTCATAGTGTGACTTTTAGACATATAATGTGAGGCCATGCAGCATTAGACTGAATATAAGAAAAGGAAGTAGAATCATTTATTTTAACTAATTAATAATGAAAGATATTAGAGGATCTACAGGATGCTATATAAGTATAAATACTCATAAAGACAGAATCAGAGTAGTAGTAATTTAGAATTATGTTGATTATGTCGCAGTGTAGACTTTGCTCATTGAGCTTTGCTTAGACTAGGATCATAGGAGACTGTTCTTTGACTTCCCGTAATTAGTGACCATGATGAGGCTCATGGTTATTAATTAACTCACAGATTATGCAGCTTGTTAGAGATCTGAGAACACGGATCGTCACTGATATCGCTACTTTCCAACTCACTTCTGTTCTTCAGCAGTGCCACTGCTCCCTCCTGCAGCTCAATATTGCACGAACACTGAGGCACTAACGGTTCTGTTGTGTTTGAATTAGGCCATTGCCAGACATTTACGTGACGGTTACCTGTGTTTGAATGTCAAAAAGTTATTACTTTAATAGATGCTAAACCAGCAATTTAAGAGACACAGCTGAACATTAAATTATGATATTATTCCTACTTTCTAACCTCTTTCTGAGAAGATTGCTGATGTTACTCTCAGTTTTCATGGGGACTTTGTAGCTTTCGATGGCAGACAGACATCTTTACCGGTTGCTGACTGATAGGCTATTAGCCTCCTGGCCCCAGTGCCATTCCTCCTGTGGCTGCTCCGTCCCCAGTCTCTCCAGGCTCTTTCTCAGCACTATTCGTAACCCCCTAGACCCCTCTATCTGAGTTCAGTCAAGTGGGAGGAAGAGGAGGGGAGGACAGAGGGATAGAGGGAAAGTTGTGCTCCACTGAGGCACAGAAGCCTCTCTCAAACTAACACTCTCTGCAAGTCAGCCGCAGTGAAAATCAAAAGTTAGAATAGGAGAGATACTGAAGAACAGGAAAACAGGGAGGAGGCTGGAGTGGAGAGAAGGGCAAAGAATGATATGAAGGAGACCAAACAAAATATATTTCTAGGGATTTAGGCCAGATAAGACTAAGCTGTGAAACACTGCATGGGACGTTTTGCTCCTTGAGTACAGAGCAACACAAGAAAATGTGGGGAACTGTGGCATTTATGGCTCTGCTTTATCTTCATTTGCACAAAAATGTGCTTGCAGGAAATAGATATTGTATGTAAATGTGTATAATACAGGACATATTCATTTCGGTGCTATTATTTGGCAACAATTGTTATATTCGCATTTCAGGTTGTCGGTTGAGCTAAATGTATTCAGAATGCAATCATATGTGTGCTAATTGACACCAGAGGTGATCCCCCATTCACAGAGCCGTATGCCAGATGGCAGGTAGCAGCAAATCTGTGTGTGACCTGTTTCGTTAACAATGTTGGATCAACTGCCCTTGCCCTCAAGATACTCATTCTCATCAGTGAGTCTTTTCCCATTCACAAGACATTGTGTTTCAGTGTATACCCCTGAAGCAAAATAATGACAGACAGCTACCTTTAGTGCAATATGTGTCATTCAGAGCTCATTAAACAGTGCAGAGCTTGAGGGGAGAAATCAACTGGATGCCTGATTATAATGCTAATGATAAGAAAATATGACAACGTGCAGGATTTTAGTAGGTGAATATTTGCTGTCAGACTGAGGAAAGTGAAGAAAAGCAAATTTACTGAAATGCAGTTCCTTTTTAAATGCTATCTGATTTTTGCCCACAACAAGGGGTTTTATTGTTTCTCATCAACAGCCACTGTTTTTCCTCAGTGTTTCTAAATGGATTTCCTATCTATGCTCACTCACTCAACTCATTTTAACTGCACTAGCCAAATTGGTGCTTTTAAAGATACCAGTACTACTACTACACTACTACTGTGGGTGTTTCTTCAGTTTAGATAGAATTACAAATTAGTATGCTCAACTGTCTGATTCTACTTTGCACTGGTAGGTCCTGATTTAAGCAATAGAAGATCACCAAAATGTGCAGTAGAAGAGCCCCAGAGGTGTCATAGCTGGTCAGGACACTGATGAGATGCCGTTTAAGCAGAAATGTCTGCAGATTCAAATGTTTCTAACACTTAATGACACAACTTAATAAGTTCATTAGACCTAGAATCACCAACTTATGTTATCACAGCAACACTCAAGTGGTTGTGGCTCTGAACTACATGATGCTGTAGTTGCTGTAGACAAATGTTCTGAATCATCATGTGCCTCAAACATTTATTTTTAACCATGTTGTCTAATGTGATACAGGGAAAATGTGATTGCATCATGTTGAACACAACATGACACAACACAATAAATAAATAAAAATAATTCTTTTTGTGTTTGAGTTTTCGCCATGCTGTTAATGGCTGACAGCATCTTCACAGCTCAGATTCTGGCAAAGTTTGATGAGCTAGGTAGCACATGAGCCCAGTGACTCAAATTGGGAGGGATTAGATGAAGGTAAGATTGGATCTTTGTCAAATAGCCGTTCCTCTGAACTCCAACTTGAGGGGATCTCACATTCCATGAGGTTTTAGGCGATAAACGGATCAGATTGTGCCCGAGCTATGTGGTTTTCTGTGTGTGTATGTGCGTCTGTGCAGATACGTTTTGGAACGCGCAATTTGTTGTGCTTTCATTCCCTCAGCTCTGTAATATATTGGCATTTTCCAGTTTTGACTGCTCTTATTCCAGACTCGGTCTAATAGTGACTCCTATCAGTCGGGGTGCCACTTCACTCTGCCCACATGCTGGTTGTGTGGGAAGAAGCCGAATGTTTAAAAATTGCTAGATGGACGGAGATAGAAAGGTTATGATTTATATCTTTGTGAGACAAATGTCTCAGCCGCTGCCCTCATCCTTCTCCTCATCCCCCTGGCAGCCACGGGCTAATGCATTAATCCGTCTGGCTGCCGATTGCAGAGGGGGGAAAAAAAGAACGCAATAATCATTCATCAAGTCCAGCTTGGGGCCCACGAGTCAACCATGAAGGAAGGGACTTTTCACATTCATTCTGCTTTGCCCCACCACCCAGCAAGACAGTTATAAGGGAAAGAAGTGAGCAGTGCACATAAAACCACTTGTAAGCAGAAGGATAAATGTCAGTCAGTGAAAGACCCCTCACTGTCAGAGAGGCCTTTCTAAGAGAGTAAACAAGCTCATGGTTCATGAGCTCTCCTGCATGCTACTGAATCAAAGTCAGCCATGTTTTTTTTTTAACAAGCTTTTGAAGAGATGTGGGGACATGTTTATATGAGCGTAATGCTTCTCAGTTCAAATTTCAAGTGATTTATGCTACACATTAAACTCTCTGAACTGAACGCTAACAGCTCCTGTTTTACCGTTAGTAACACAACGCTTATGTGAGAATGATTCTCTTGTTATCTGTTTCTCCACTGCACATTTTTATTTTATGGTTCATGTCATATGTTCTGTTTTAATGGTCATTTTTATGGGGGGGAATAACTCACTTTTAAACAGTCTGTCATGTGTCTAAATGGCATCGATTTCTATTTCTGGATGTTTTCCAGAATATATTTAGTACGTAACATGCGGGCTGAGTTTTTGAGTTTGGCTTGACAGGGTTGTATTTTACCTCACGCAGACTACACTGAGATTAGCCTCAGGTTTATTTCTACTTTTATGAGCAACAGTCCTCATTTTGTTCTTTTTGTTTTGCTTTCACCTCTAGCTTCTCTGTTGCATGATATGACCTGAGAAGGGAAGGAGAAAAAACATTGATAAGTCTTCAGACTTCATGTGTACTTACGTGTGTATTATAATATTATTATAATTATCAGGTTAATCAAGCACTTCTGACAAGGCTCCTCACATACTGCACGGCTATTGCTTTTTCAAATGTCTTTGCTCACATTATTATTGATATTTACACAAATCTTGGAAAATTCTGTTCTGTTTGTTGGTATACTGTTGTATTATTATTATCCAATCACAATCCTGAAACACCATCAGAGAGAGGGACAATATTTGTTTAAACTGTGATAGTGACGCACACTTTCAGACAGTCTCTCCTGCATTCATAATGCTGCCCTTATGTGTGCACATAAAAACTGATGAAGGTAGTTGTGTGAAGAATTGGAAAGTGAAGTCTGAGAAAGAAGTTCAAATCTTGCATACAGTACTTTTTTTTTTTTTTTAGCTCCACAAATCTACCTATTGCTGCAGGCACATTGGGCATGAAAAACTGCAAGCTGTTGATGCCTTTATTCTACTGACAAATCACAAACTGTTGAGGCTTAAATTGCTTTAAATGAATGTGATTTCTGAGAACCTCCAAGAACAGCAACTGGGGCCTCCACTGTGGAGTGAGGTGATGCTTTCACCGTTAAAACAGGCATTCTTGGTTAAATCTAGTTTTGATTGGCTACACATACAGTAGCTGAGCTCCGGAAACAAACAGGATCTGAGTTTAAAAAAGATGAGAATTTCTGCTTTCTGCTTTTTCTGCTCTTGTTGTGTTCCAATCAGTAAATTGTTTGTAAAATGGATTCTTCCAGCTGTTACCACTTGAGACAGCTGCAGTGTAACATTAACATGGCTTTACAATGTTATTGCGATCACTACAGCTGACCCAACAGTTGTGATATTTCCCATAAATACAAGTGAAACCGTTAGAGCAGGGAATCAAACTGGAAAACTGATGTACTGTACTACATCAGTACGCTACTGAACATAAGTCAAAACACAGCAGTTGTGATAATGCTGATAATCTGTTGACATTAATGAAGTGTTGCAGTCGGTGTTTAAAGACGTAATTCTTTGTGTGTCAGAATGACTTTACTGCGACACTATGCACACACACACACACATATACTCTGTTCGCACATGCCGCGGCTTTGTGCAAACCTGTCAGTACGTTAGATTCCCTAAGTCAACTTCTTTGTGTGTTTACATAAGATTGGGAGGCTAAAGATGGTCTACTCTCCCTGCTGCTCCTCCAGCTTTCGGCCTCTGCAGCCATTAATCAGAGAGTTATGTGCGGATGGCCGTGCTCGCCACCTCGCGCCGACCTTGTACGGTTTCTCAACCCACCCTGCATGTCAGAGATGTCCAGCCTATAGATGCATGCCTGAATTTGAAGAATGGAAATTGCATGTACATGCATCTAATATAAATATTTATCAAGAGACCAAGAGATGGCCTCTTGCAGAATTTGTGTGGTATTAAAATTACAGTGGGGCGTAAGTGATTTATTATGTGTGCTGAGGTTATCAGTGATTCAGGTCTGTGTGTTTTAAGTCCATTATTAATTTTTAAAGGTTACATTACTTTTCTGTGCTGGTTGGTTGATTAATAATGAGAGAAACCCGAACAGAAATTTTGTTCTTTTATTATGTTCTCAGTAATCTAATGTTGAAAAAATTAACCATGTAGCATGTTGTTGCTTCAGGCAGCACATATATTGGTCTAACTTTTTAATTTTCAGATATTACAGTTCTTTCAAGAGCTGAACAATTTGTTGTAGATGTGTATTTTTGATATAAGCATAATGAATATTCTTTTTATTTTCTATAAATTAAAAGCCATGCCTGTATTTGTGGTTTACATAGAAGCCTATTTTACCTGACATGCTTATACCAACTACAATCACATTCTTTAAAATGCTGCAGTTTCCCTTTGTTGAGTTCCTCATATTGTTCAAAGTAATTACTACTTAATACTAAGCCAGCATTGGCTGCATACAACCTAAAATATTAGGTAAAACACGTTCTTTATATAAATACTGTATGTAACACATGCAATACTTATAATTAATTAATAATAATTAAGATTACAGAAGATATTTAAAAATACATCAGTGAGCTGCAGTGTTGCACAGGATGGCATGTTTGTTACCATAAAGAAACACAGACGCACTATTCAGTAGTTTATTTTGACTCGCATACACTGTGTTTCTGCTGAACACGCTCTAAGGCACCAAATAATCTGCAGCTGAAAAAAGTCCCCAAATGAATACAGTAAATCTATTTATTGTTTCTTAGTAGTTTCTTAGATTTTTCTGTGACCAATTGTTTTAAGAAAGTAGTGATTTGCACTTGGTTCATAACAAAATGGAGTACGCCCCAGGCCAGCATTACTAAAATGTTACAAATCCTTTCCATTTAATACCATTTTATTTGTTTTAGCTCAAATGAAACCAATTAATATGAAAAACAGACATGTTTAGTTAAGTAAATTATAATGAAAGGTCCATATTTAAGAACTGCAACAAACAAAACACTACTACACCCTTCATGAGTGAGTTTCTGTTCTTTTAATTCTTAATACGTTTGCCTTTATTTTTGATGGCAGATTCAGTGCTTTTGAATGAACAATGAACAATACCAGTCTTTACCGTGTTTGGAGAGATGTTGCCATTCTTCATAGGTGATTCTTTTCAGCTGCTCTTTGTCGGAGGGATTTCTATGCTTTACTTGGTTTTAAAATCTTTTGGATTCAAGTCAGAGACATCAGGTCACATTTGTCTTCTTTAAAAACTCTTATTATTTTTGCGGTGTGTTTGGGATCATTGTCATGTTGGAAAAGTCCTCTCCTGCCACATTTCTTGAGAATGGGATTAATCTTCCACTGCACCTTTTGCACTCGGCACACTCCCACATCCATGGTGGTGCCATGCAGCTACTGTGATTATCCTGACCAGGTCCGTGCCAAACATGCTGGACCCCAACTCATCCAAATTAATTTATTTTGTCTTCATCTGGCCAAAGAATACACTGCCAATATTCATCAAGCCTCTTTTCATGCTCTTTGGCAGAGTTTAAATCTTACAAGTTTGTGCTATTTTGTGGCACAATGCTTTTCTTCTGGAGTGTTTCTGTAGACTTCATATAGTCACTTAAACACCACAGGGAACATGCTCTTGTACCCTGTCCCATCTTTATGCTCGCCTAGTGCTTGCTCAAGTGGGACTGTTGGGTTTTCTATATAGTTCTGTATATATACTTATATTTTGCAAGGTTC
>JAUMHL010000014.1:5609860-5623934 GCA_032362345.1 Sandelia bainsii
TGGAGAGGAAAAACTCCCTTTAACAGAAGAAACCTCCAGCAGAACCAGGCTCAGGGTGGGCGACCATCTGCCTCGACTGGTTGGGGTGCGTGGACAGAAAAGTACAGTAGGCAGTGGAAGAACAACAACAGATACAACCTTGGCCAAAGCTGAGAAAGTTGTTATTTACAGATCATTTTATTACCTTGTTCACACAGGTAACCTTAATTTGAAATCACAGGTTCAACCACTTGTATTGCAGGGATCACGATAAACTGTTCTAGCGTAAGGTGGCTTTTGTTATAATAAGGCTATATTTTGTCTTGTTTTTATTTATACCATAAATATTTCAACATAAAGCTCTGTTTAAAAGCTACTGTACAAAACCTGGAGGAAAGTTTGATCTAACAGTCTCTCCGTCATATCTGGCAAATAATTCTCATTATACTGATGTCACCCTGTCACTACTGGCATCCTTAATTACATCACTGTGTCTTTTCTTCTATTTGTGTATATCCTACATGTATATGTATCATAAAATCATGAAAGCCACCATACTATACTGTCGATGCAGCTTCTCTCTCTTATCTCTACTCACCGTACATCTACAGGGGACCTAAAATCCGTTCGCTATGTCTTTCTCTATACTTTGATGTAGTCTCAAATCCGTAGCCTCTGGCTTATAAGGGTTATTTTAATATTTAATTGAATCAAGGTTTAAGGTTTTAAATGTTTGATTACTGCTTCCTTAATGAATAGTTTTCGGCAGCCTGGGCTGAATGTTTCGCCCGTGATCATCATAAATTTTTTCTCGGTTTCTTTTGTTCATTTTCTGTTAATTTTGTTTTAACACGTAATGGCTTTAGAAATTACACTAAACCATGAAGTGAACATTGTTAAACATTAAATCCCAGATGTGCAGCCATTTTTTCTCTTCTCAGATGTTGGGTGGAAATAGCTGAAAGCTATTTAACACAGCTTTTCAAATTGGTTAAGGGAATATGAATTCCCACTAACCGCTGTGATACTGTGTACAACATGGGAAATATGGGAAATCCTTCCATGCTGCACAAACCTCCCGTGTGGTGGAATCCGTTTAAAGTTTGGGTCACACAAAGATTGAAGAGAAAATGCTCTTTTCCTGCTGTTTTTAATGTGACATTAAAAACCCCACCAGGCAGCACCTCTGCTCCAATGCTCTGAAATTTTAATTTGTAAAAGCCAGTTTCAAGCAGCGCTGAGGTTTCAGCCTCGTACACCACACAGAGCTGTGTTTGTCCAAATGTCAGATTCTATCAGGATTGTTGTGTCTGATGTGACTTGCACAGCATAATCCTTCTCAACAGGAGACACCATCTCAGCAAAAGAAGCTTCCCCTGCCCTGTCCACTGCACGTTTTACCACTACAGCTACAACTAATGGTTTTTCTCATTATTCGTTTTTACAGATGTTGAGACAGGAGGCATGACATCTTTGGTTTGCTTGTCTCACCAAAATGCAAAAGATATTCAACTGACAATTTATAAAAACGCAGACAATTAGACCATTACATTTGATAAGCTCAAAGCAACAGATATTTTACTTTACTTTGCAGCATTTTGCTTAATAAGTTACCTAAGAAACAGACTACTCATAATTTTTCCTTAATTTTCTATAGATCAACTTATCATTTCTGCACTGTTTACCACGTAAACATACATGATTTAGTAAACTATAATGCGTTATTTAAGCATTGTCTGTAAATGTCACTGCTTTTATTTCGTGAGTTATGACACAATTTAACTTTTACTAACTTTTTCTTTCTTTAGCACTCAGTCCGTGGATTTCTACTTTCTCCTACCCTGGTGTGAGGGACTACTCCCAGCTCACCCTTGACCTGACTAGGAATGAGCTTATTGTGGGTGCCAGGTAAGGAACTATAAATCCACTCAGCTTTTCACCCCACAGAGCACATTACCGAGAATGTGATAGCCTTTCTGACTCACTCATACTGTGTGGTTTTCGGATAATGATGCTTCTTAAGTGCTCATCTGAGGCCTCGTTGGCCCAAGTCAAGCTATGGATTTGGCAGAAGGGATGAACTTGGAAGGAATACGTCAGTGTCAGTGTCAGTGTCAGTGTGTGTGTGTGTGTGTGTGTGTGTGTGTGTGTGTGTGTGTGTGTATGCTTTCATGAGCTGACGTGAGTTCAGCTTTCACCTGGTCTGACCCTGTTAAAAACACATTCTGACACAAATCATCATAAACTGCAACTAGTAGTTCATGCATATGCAAAAATAATTAAACTAAAAACTATGGCTTAAGACTTATGGGCACTTACAGTACGGCCTTTAATCTGGTTTGCTTCAAGTTAACAGCAGGAGAAAGGCCTCTCCCTTCTCTGATACTCAGTTTGCATTATTAAACACATTTCTTTTTTCTAAATGTTAGTCAAATTTTGCACACACTTACAAATCTTCTTTCCTCTCCTCTCAATCCAGAAACTACCTGTTCAGACTGGACCTCAGTAATATGTCGCTGATACAGGTAGGCAGAATCATTTTATTTACTCCTCTATTTTCTCTCTTGTGAGCATGGGTTTAAAGTTGTGTTTTTTCCTTTCCCTTGAAAATAGGATTTGTGGAACTGCTTATTTCCAGATTTGGATTGTTGTTTTATTTAAGGCAATAGTTCCTTAAATAAAAATGATCAAATAAAAATAATGGAGTAGTTCTTCATGCACATCTGTTTATAGGAGCTGTGGTCATGTTTTTGTAATACTGATCTGAGCTGATCAGATTTAGTCCAGTTGTTTGTATGTTTGACTTACGGGAGACTTGTTATGAGACATTTCTATTCCAACTTCATGTTTTCTGCATTTGATGCAATTACATATTAAATATTGCTTTGCTCCGTGATTTCAGAGGATGCAGGCATGTATGTCTGATCTGTGCGCTTGTTCTGCCTCAGTATTTTCTCTTTTGTTATCAGATATTACACTGAGCTTTATTTGCATTTTTCTTTCCAAGCTCTGTGTCAAAGGGAGCTGCTCTTCTAGCATGAAATGTAATAATGTGTTGTTTGAGTACTGACTATAAATGTCACAGCTTTTGTCTCATGAACTATAACACAGTTTAGCTTTAACTTTCTTTTGCGTTTTATCTTTTGTTATCAGGTATTACACTCGGCTTGTTTTACATTTTGTCTACATGTGTTTTGTATCAGCGGCAGCTGGTCTACTACTCTGTAATTAGAAGAAACATCTGCAGGTTTAAATGTTGATTCAGTTTTACTACTCTAATAATAACTCTAAGGCTTTTTAATGTGACGGGAAAAGCAGATTTCTCGTATTGACTAATGTGCAAGGGAGTTTCTTCCTGAGTATTTAGAAAGGTAGGGCAGGTTTAGGTCGGGAGCTCAGGTTTTGACTGGGGTCTGAATGTAGTCACAAGGTCCATAAAAGATTGATCAGTGCCTGCGTGTGTGCGTCTTCATTTGGTATAGAAAAGAAGCAGAGATCTCATTCATTGATTATAAGTTAGTAAAATCTTGATGACTTCTTGGGGGCGTAAACATCATCTGATTAGATGCTTTGGGAGCAGTTTATCACAGAAATCTAACAGAAATTATTACAAGAGTCTCTTACCGAACCCTCCAAAGACAGTTGTATTTCAGTGCTTTGATTAACTTTTCAACCATACATATTTTCTGATGCTACAAAGACTTTTTTCTGTATAACTTTAGGAGCAACAAAACAGCAGGCGAGCAGTCCTTTCCTCTGTTCAATTTTGCTTTTATCCAGTGCCCAGAATTTGTTTAAAGCATACTCACTGTCCTGTCAGTTTCTGTCCTCATATGTCTTAATTTGATTTCATATCTAGATCAAAGTTTTGATCAATTTGTTCTCGAGAAATATTACAATCAAAGGCATAGTTAAAAAGAAATCTGTTTCTCACTTTATAATTTGCAGTACATTCTGTGGAGCACGTCATCAAATACCCCAAAATGTCATTTGCAATCAAGTGACAGAGTCTTCTAATAGCAATAGTAATTATAAAGAATAAACAAAATGCAGAAGTAAGGTGATGCCACTACAAAGTGTAGGGAGGAGGTGGACAAACAGGTTTTAACATCCGAAACCAACATTTGCTTACTGTTTTAACCAGGATCATTCTTTAACCTTAACCACGTGCTTATTACTGTAACTATGATATTGAACATTTTGCCAACATACTTATTTAAACCCAAGCCCTATGATCTTTCCCAAAACTTAACCAAGTTGTTTTTATGCCCAAACCTACAATGAACTTCCTGCTTTGAAATTTCCCTGGCTACGAGAAACGTGGATTTTTTTTTTAAACAACTTGTTGACTGGTTTTACTGACATTTTTGCAGCAAGTGCTCACTGCTGCAGTTCTCGCGTGTTAATAAAACACAGTTGTTTGTAATTTGACATCTGCTTCCTTTTATTTTCTGTCAGTGTGGCTGAAGTCTCTATCGATGGTGCTTTGTACATGATGATAACTGCTATTAACTACAACTACAAATGTAAAAGTAATTTAAAAACCACATGTTGTGTTATAAAACGTAATAATGTGATGGGAAGGGATATTTGTTTATTTTATTTGTTAACAATTATGGTTTAAATTACCTTCAGGAGAGTGGTGCATATGCTGAGGTAAGAATATTTTGTTGCGGTGGATATAATTAAAGTGTATGAATGTGTGGTATGTATGCATTTGCACATCAGTTTCTGCATCCTGTGCTGATGGGTGTAATGTGAAAAGCCTGCGGTACTGTGAGCGCTGTGCAGTTAAGTAGCTGTGTTGCCAGGAGTGTTGGCTCCGGGACACAAGGTTGCTGCACAGTTGCATCAGGCATCACACATGACAAGGCACCAGCTCTCTATGGGACCGTGTAATCTAAACTGGTATATCACTGTCACTGAGTAAAGGAAATCAGTCTTTATATAACCCACAGCAGAGTGCACAGTTTCCATGCTCCAAATGACTGAAGGATATCTTAGTTTTTAGTTTGCCAAAGTTTTACCTGCTGCAAGGCAAATCTAATTATATATTCTGTTATGGTTAATGTCATTTCTTTAAACCACAACTCTCAGTGTGGAGCATAATAACACACTAAATATCTCTAGTTCAATAAAAAAGCAGAAATATATCTTTGATCCTTCACAAAATCCACTGTTGCTATTGGTGTTTAAAGCACCATAGTGATGGTGTTAGCACAAAACTACAACTTGAGTTCGTTCTATCAAAGCAAATCTCATGTTATGACATTGATTTTACACTTTCCATACAAACATTGCTTTCAGTTGACGCCAACACTGCATTATCACACATAATAACTTTTAATGTACAGCATGCTTTGATGAACAGTCGGTAGACATGTTAAGTATGCATGCTTTGGTGGAACCATCTAAAAAAAGTGGTTCAGGCTTCACCCAAACTACATTTACAGCTTCGTTTAATGCAATAAAATATGATTACTTGTTCTTTTCTGATTGAGCCATTATCATTAGCCTGCTGTTCAGGCTTATGTACTGTAACCAGTTTTTTCAATTAACCGAGTCTTGAAAAGCAACACTGTAGGTTAAGAATTACATTTGCAGCATCGGGACAAGTTGCATTATTTTTCCCCACAGAATGAAAGCACATCACCAGTCTCAACTTTGTTTGACAAAGTCCCCTTTCACAGCAGCCACAGCTGAATGACATGATGTGTACAGCTGCCACCCGTGTGTCACTGCCGATATCAATGCATCCTTTGTCTGCACGTCCTAGTTGTCTAGTTTTGGGGGAGAGAAGTTGACTTATGAGGGTTTTTACTTGTTTTCGCCCTGATTGTGTTGTTTTCCACAGCTCCACAGAGCTTTTTCTCTTTGTCCTTCTGTTATCTTTACATACATATGACATGCAGGACGCACACTCATATGTGAGAACACACACACACACGCATATTATTTGTCTTTCTCCCACACACAAACACAGACTCACCTACGCACATATCACCAGCTTATTGTGAGCTATAGGGATAAATCAAGTACATTCTTCTTTCTTTTACCCGATGCAGAGGTGTCATCCATGATGCCAAGGCTGAAATCAATGAGAACATTATACAAACTGCCCAGTGAAGCAGAGAGGAGGGTCTCTAACGCCCTATGCTCATTTGCCAGTAAACCAAAGCTGTCCAAAGAGACGGAGGAGGGCGGCATCTTAAAATACTCCCTTTCTTTTGTTGTATAACCAAACGGAAAACAAACCTAAATCTCCCACTTGCCAGTCCGAGCTGCTGCTTCTACATCAAAGGCTCATTTCTCTAAGGCATTTAGTTTAGATTCCTGAGCCAGTGATATGTTGCTTAAATACCCAAACCACCTGTCAGAGACGGAGGCTGTTTTCACACTGGGTTTGTTTGTTTGAGTCCAAACTTAAGTTCAGCTGTGTGCACTCCCTCAGGATGCTTCATCAAAGTGTAGCTGTTCACCGACATTGCCAGGAAGTGATGTCAGTGAACGAGTGGACTGAAGGAGTGTGAGAACTTCTAACGGTCGGAAAAAAGGCCAACTCTTTTATGATGTGGCAGAAACTATGAATAATTTGACTAGTTCATTTTGTTGCATATTTATTGACTTTGTTCTTCTTTTATTTATATTCATAGTGTAGTCATTTTCCAAATACAAATGGAAACATGTCAAAGCTGTGCTGTACACTTCATAAAGCCATAATGTGAAGGCACTTCCTCAGATTGTCGTCACCTGAGCGTTGGATTCCTTCCTGGGGATTGATGTCTACAGAAGATGCAGTGTACAGCATGTTTACCTTGACTTGATTTGTTTTGCTCAGTTTAGGACTAAGTAAGATCAATACAAACACTGTCTGAACGGTTTCCGTTGTAGATCAGCAGCCACCTACTGTATCTGTTACAGAGTTATTTTGTGGATTTTGTGGGTAATCTTTTAACCAGAATGCACAGTGCATGTGGCCTCTAATACCTTATTCTTTTTCAAGGAGGTAGTAGAGGTAGCTGCATGCCCCACTCTCTGCAACACCTGGCCAATGCCCCTGCACAATTTAGCTGATAGTCTGAGCTATCAGAAGAGCCCAGATCTCCCTCTGCTCTGCCAGTGCTGCTGCTCGAGCATTGTTCTGCAGGTGTCTTCACAACCATCACTGCTCCTGCTGCTGAACGCTAATTAACCCCATCGCCTTTTTGGCATCCACCTGCTTTGGTTCTGTGGTTTCTTGGGGGGAAGATATCTGCTATCATCAATCTTTCTGTGGAGGCTCTCAGGGGTTGTGCTGCAGGGAGTGATGAGGTCAGAGTCAAAATGCTTAACATTAACTGTACTGCTGTGCTGTGTGAATTAATTTTCTTATGGGAGTACTGATTGCTTTATCAATGTGCACAAGCACCACAGTTTGACTTTAGAGATTTGGAGCCAGAACAGTCATGTATTCAGATTATGGTGCTTTGAACTGCAGGCACTTTTACTGTGTTTGAGTGTATTTGTGTGGTATTTAGGACATTTTGTAATGATGTCCTGTGATGTTACATTGAATCTACATATAGTTTTATACTTTTTGTTTTAAAACCTTGTCTTCGTCACTAACGTAGAAGACAAAATCAATAACTGTGTGCGAATGGAACAACATGAAGTTTTGTCAGCAGTCACCAACAATAGTTGGCTTGTGACTAAAAACTAAGCATACTGTGTACTTGACTTCCAAAGTCAGAGGTATTACCTTATTTAAGAGTTCCAAAGTAAACTGCAGCAGTTTCTCTTAGGAGCCAAGTCGACCTGCTGAAATAGACGCAAGGCTTGACTGGCTCTACCTTAAAATAAAGGTCGTCTATTGAGAGCAGGTGAAAGTCACACTGATGCTGTTTAGAAATGACTTGTTGACTGATTGAAAAGCAAACCAGAGAAGGTGGCCTGCTCATGGTCTAATCACAATGCGGCATTCTCTGCCCTCCCATTCATCTGTTGGGACTGGTTTGCCTGGGCTTTCCTAGTGGGCCATTATCAGCTCCTGTAACCACACACCGCTGTCACCAACACCATCCTTCCCCCGTTAGCGTTTGCTTTTCTCTCCTGTGTCACACTATTAGATAATGTGTTAGTGTGTGTGTGTTTTTTGTGTCATTATCCGTTACACCACCCAAGTAGAGAGCTGGCCCAGACCAAACTTCCCAAAGCTGAAACAGCCTCTACAGGAGAGTTGAAGTGCTGGACATATTTTTATGTATGTACATGTGTGCAGAGGCAGGTAACTTATATAGATGGCAGCTTTGCAGTCTTTCCGCAGCAGAAGATTTTGAAGGTACACCCTGGCCAGAGGAGGCATCAGCTGAGGTTCTGATTCCAGGGCTTTTAAAAGGCTCATCCCAGGCTGTTGTAGATGTGTGGGGAATGAGTGGAGGAAGAGAATGAGAGAGAGAGAGTGAAACAAGGAGAGCCAGGGAAAAGAAGGAAGGCACGAACTGGAGATTGAAAGACAGGTAAGACAATGAAAACTATTGCAAAAAAAAAACAACACAAAAAATCACACATACATTGAGATGAAGACAAATGAGAAATTGAAGATAACATGAGAGAGAACGTGAGAACAACTTTCAGTCTGTCCCAGCTCAGCATTTGCTCTCTGGTCATTTTCTCTAGTGAGCAGTGGAGTTGTACAAAATAGTTTCTCCAGGTTTTTAGTATCTGTACAGAAAGTGTCCGTGGGGAGCATTCAAAGTCTTCAGAGATTACACCCCACCTCCCAGTTGTTGTGTTTTTGTAGAGGAAAAGCAGACTCTGGCCAAGTACCTGGAGGTTTTCAGTGTCCAAATAAATTATAGGAATATTTCCCCACTGACTGAAGAAAAATAAGATCACATACATCAAACCAAGTGAACAAAACCTATGCTTGTGAAGCACCAGTAGATCCACCACTCAAACATATGAGATATATGAAAAAATAAGAGTTATTTGGTCCTTATCTTATCATGTGCTGTGTGTATAAAACATTGTTTGGACCTAAGCTTTTTCCTTTATTTAAAGGGTAATTTGAGTTCTGGCATCAGTAGTAGTGCTTCAATTAGCTGACTGGCATCAGTTGTTCATTCATGCATCATTATCAGAGGTTCATTCATCAAGCCCCGTGGCTGCTTGCTACCTTTTTACATCAAGTGGACTGGCCTGAAACATAACACAGTCTTTGTTTAGTGGGTGATATGGGGATTTGGGGAATAAATTACCACTTTTGTCATCACCTTGAGATTGTAATATGCATAGAAACACCCTGCTCTTTACCCAGATCTTGTTCTTGACACACACGCACATCATCACCCACCCATCTACCTCACAGCGGGACTGCTCAGGCATCCTACTTGTGCAGTGCTGAGACTCTGAAAATTAGTTACTGCTGCATATTCTTAGAGTTTGGCATCTCTGTCCTTCACCCTTCTTCTCTTTTCATTTTTAGACACTTCTCCGTCTCTCTCTCTCTGTGTTTTTGTGGGATGTAGTGCCAGTATTAGTGCTGGTGGTGGGTCTGATTGCAATCCACCCACACGCTCTGTCCTAGAAGCACCCACTGACGGAGCTCTCTCTCTCCCTCTGATGTGCTGGTCGGCCTGATCTCTGCCGCAATCAGAACAGCAAAAGGAACGTGGTGGGAGGTGTGTGTGTGTCTGTGTGTCTGTGTGTCTGTGTGTGAGTGTGGTGGGGGATAAAACAGAAGAGTGGGGGAGTGGTTAAAAACAGCAGAGGTACAGAAAAGCTCAAGTGTTGGATAGGTGGGCGAAGGAAAGGAGGGCTGAATCAAAGGCTCTGTTTCTGCCATTGTTCATTTTTCTCTCTATCAGGATGCAGATCTGCCAGATGTCTATTCCACTTCTGTCAAAAAGAAAAAAGAAAGAAACAACAGTAACTTTTGATGGGCGACGTTTTCACGTTAAAGATGGGATTGGTCTCCTCGTTCCTTTTCTCTCACCTTCTTTTGTAGTTTCAACAGACGATAACACAAGCTGAGCTCTGCTTAGATGCCTCTTTCTTTCGTCTGCATGTT
This sequence comes from Sandelia bainsii, assembly GCA_032362345.1. NCBI lineage: Eukaryota > Metazoa > Chordata > Actinopteri > Anabantiformes > Anabantidae > Sandelia > Sandelia bainsii. The sequence goes on from JAUMHL010000014.1 coordinate 5,619,888, forward strand.
GCAAGGTAGTAACAGCAGATAGAATATTGATTTGTCTCCCGCTAAAATATTTGTACAAGACCACAGAGCTACAGAATGGTACTGATTGCTTTTTTTTTTCCCCCAGGTTTTTGTGAGTAACGGTAGTCAGTGCTCGAAGCCCTTTTGCCACATATACTGTACACACATGCATTCACATTATTACTACAACTATGACGTGTATGCACTAGAATTCTCTCCCCCTCTTTCTCTAGATATATTTTTTCCTTTCCCTCATGCACTCACAGATGTGCAGTTATCTACAAGGTCAAGGCCCTCTGTGAGGAGATGGTGAAGAATGTAACTCCTCGTATCAGCCACTCAGTCGGTACAGGGTCCTGACCTGACTTTTTACTCAGCTTAAGTACGAGCATTGACAGAGATAGAGCACGTAGGAATTGAAATAAGGAGAGGAGAACGAATAGTAATGGGAAGGAACTGCAGGTAGAAATATACAGGAGTCCAAGGAACATTAAAATAACCTGCTTTTTGCTGACATTTTTGCAGCGATAGAATTCATGCATTTTGTACCCTGCTCACATAACAGCATGCTTTGTAAATTGAAAACAGAACTCAAAGCATTATTATATCATAGGTTTAAAGGAGTACTCTGCCAGTTGCTTATGTACTGTATCAAACACTTACCCACCTGCAGGAGCGAAAGGTGACTTTAAAAAGTTTGTAGCTTTCTCACAGAGGATAGCAACTGTAATCAGCAGGAATTCACAGCAGTTAGCTGTATGGATTCCACCCACAGACGTCTTAAACCACTTCTGCAGCATTATCTTCATCTCAGTGGACTATTTATGTGCTCAGTAAGTTTCAAGCACCCATATTTTAAATGTAGCTTGGTTTGTTGTGAGTGGAGTTAGTGATTTCATTTTGCTGCATGTGTGTAGTTGCAAATGACAGGCAGTGTCTGGCACTTCAAATTCATTGCAAGTTAATGAGTTGGCAAACTAATACTGTAGTTTGCCAACAACTAGGTATATACAGTATCTTTCACTGCAGCAGATGTATTTTATTATTACTCTACTCTACATGATCCCCTTTTTTAAATTTTGTGCACACACGATTATCTAAAAATTTAAACAAATAAAAAAAAACATAATTATATAATAAAATAAATACAATATCACAACCAAAGACTTTCTGTGCACCATAATAATGAATAATGAACAAAACTGAGATTTTTAAAATAAACTAAATCATTTTGCTTTTGAGAGGACCTGCAGTACTGTTAGAAGTCTTGAGACTGATACAAAATAAATGAAAAATATAAATGAAAAAGTAAACTCACACAAAACAAATAAAACCTATTTATAAAAGAATGATAAGGACAAGCCCAAGAAAAAAAATCTGTTATTACGTGCATGTGTTGAAGAGTAAATGCAGGAGAGAGAGGAGAAGGAGGAGGAGGAGGAGAGAGGTCTTCGTCAGTCTATCAGATAATCCCTGCATAGATAAGACAGCAGCAACAGGAAGGTGGAATGTAAACACCATATTACCGTCTGGATCTCCACATATCTGTCTCCATCCATCCACCTGCCTCAAACCAATGCTCCACTCCCCCGTATTTTCTCTATCGCCTTCTCTACCATATCACGTGATCCGTCCTCTAAATCCCATCGACTGAAAGAATCACAAGCCCTCTGTCTTTGACATTTTGTCCTCAGGAGAACATTATATTTGCTCACGGTGTCTGCTGTTGCATTTCTAAAAATCTTCTTTCCTCTACTGAATCTTTTTGTCTGTGCCCGTTCATAATTTTGCTCCACTAGTTTCTCATTGTATGGAGCAATCCGATTGTTCAGCAATATGTGCACCTGCAGAGCTTCTTCAGATTTCTTCCATTTTTTCCCAGTTAAAGGGCTTCTGGGGAGTTTTTCTTTATCCAATTTGAGGATCTAAGGACAGAGAGTGTAATTGTGTTACAGACTGTAAAACCCCTTTAGGCAAATTTGTGTTTTGTTAAACTGTCCTATATAAATAAAACATGATTTGATTTGATATTTCTCCAATTTTTATTTTATGTTTTAAATACGTAATTCAATAATAGATGTGCATGCCATGGCAAAGCTGCTCATTCGTCGAAACCAGTGTGTCATGCCATTATAAAACCAAGACGTTGTAGAAAACATATACAGAGTGCAGGCCAGTAAAAATGGTTCTGGTTGACTTCAGTCACAGTTTTGTCTCTTTAAGCTCTGAAACACACCGAGCATCACTCTGCTCCTGTAGGTGTGCTGCTGCTGTAATGTTCCATGTGGCAGAGCACAGCCAAGCATTTCCCTCTGATTGGTTTGCCCTTTTTGTAAATGCATGGGGGGTAATGGAGTTGTGGAAAGGACGATGGTGCTTTTTTTGTGATTTCTTTTGGTTATTCTGCCCTAGAGTTACACAATTTGAACAGTCATTATCCCTGATATGAAGGGACCCACAGTGGGGTCTTTTTTTTTTCCAGAGCAGTACTTACTTGAGGTGACCTCCATTTTGTTGTGTCTTTAATTTCCAAGTAGGAGAGGGTTGTTTTTTTTTTGGTTTTCTTGCTGAGAGCATGTCAGAAGTTCTGAAAGAGAAGTGGTCCCCTGTGTGTTTGGGGCCTGGGATTTGTCCTTGACGTGATGTTTGTGTTTGGGGTTGTTTGAGTTGAGTTGTGGTCTGCGGCTCCCACAGCAAGCTGATGATGAGCAGCCCCCAGGTGCCCGTCGTGCTGTGCAACATGATGGTCTGTCTCTTTAGGACTAAAGACCTCTTTACCAGATGCAAGGCTGAGATACAGGCTGACAGTGGCACTCAAGCAAAACTGTTCTGTGGTGTTACACACACACACGTGTTTCTAACTTTTATTTGTGTATTTTTCTATTTTTATGTTACAACATAATCTTATGTTATGTTTTTAATAATAATTCACTGGTTCTAAAAATCAATGTTAAGAAAATTTAATATTCAAAACCAAGGCTCCATGTTTTAATAACTGCACCATTCCTGCATATGTTGGAAAATATGGAAATACGTTAAATATGTTAGATATGTTGTATGTGTTGATCATTTTCAATGTTCACAACTTTTCACCTACATTTAGTTTGTAATATTTGATATCATTGTAAACTCCCAGAACAAAGCATGAGTTGGTGTTGTTATAGAAACATGAGAGTTAATTAAGAGAATAAAATAAATCTCAGTTCTTTTTAGTGTCCCATGTCAGAGTCACCAAAGTTTCTTAATTGCACAAACCTGTGGTTCAGACTGATTCGTGTCACTTGAAGAGCTGCATGGTCTTGACATTTGATCATTAGCATAATCACAGGCCCCAAAAATTGCCATGTAAGACTGAATGTTCCACTTCCTCTGTGCAAAAAGGTCATGAAGCCAAGCTTTGTGTCTGCTGTCAGAAATCTGCCAACTAAAACACAACAAATTTAACAGAAACAGCCGGTCACAGTAGAAAACCCGAAACAATTAGAAAATATTAATAGTGCATCCATCAGTTATGTGTGATCAGAGCGGTGTTGTAGTGTGACACACGCAAACAGTGACTGTTCATGGTATGTGGAGTTAGATGCTTAAAACATCTTGTGCGATGAGGTCAAGGAAATGACAGTCACTGAGATATAAGAGTAGAGCCTACTTTAGGCGATGTTACATTGTCAGGTGTTACAATGGAATCTGATTAAGTGTTAAACACTCAACACAATGAGAGAAGGGAGAGAGTTTTCCCACATAAAACAGAAATGCAGAGGCTGCTGTGAAATATGTCAATAAAATCTAAATTACCTTTCAGTAAATTGTCAGACCATAATAGTATTATATAGGCAACCCTGTAAACGTAATCGGGTCGCAATTAGGTTCTCTACAAAAACGTAATCGGATTGCAGTTTAGTTGTATATGAACATAATTATTAGGAGACAGGGCTGATATAGGCCTATTTAGTTATAGCCTACAATCTAAAAAAAAAACGGTTTTTTAATGGCAACTGGACTTGTTTTAGTTCCTTGACTACGTTTCACCCTCCATTCCAGAGGGCT
>JAUMHL010000014.1:5624034-5655874 GCA_032362345.1 Sandelia bainsii
GTCCAGTTGCCATTAAAAAACCGTTTTTTTGAGATAACCATGACCTGGATGACTGAGAATCTTCACAGATATTTATAGCCTACAATGTATGTTTAAATTAAATAAGTTTCTGTCTCGTGGTTAAACTCTATATTCATGCAGAAAAAGCTACTACTTACGTCAAATCAGTGTATTTTCCCCCACGGAGAAAGGTAGTTGTGAATTTTGTTCTTGCCTAAGAGAAAAATCAAACACAAACTCTCTTAAATCACTCCTTAAGAACAAATGTGCTTGTACAAATAGTTTTTGCATGAGGCCCAATATCTGTTACAATACTTTGCACTGAAACCTGACTATACCTACAGAACCGGAAGCCGAACCAGGATTCGAAATGACATTTACCAACTGGGGAAACAGCTGGTTTGTGTGTTTGCTGATGCCTCGTCCCAGAGCACATCGTTTCCCTGTGGTGGATCAAGGTCAGGAGAGCAGACTGACCAAAAGGGTCAATAGGTCAACTGTCACAGCTTGTTCTTTTAAACAGGAAATGGCTTGTGTAAAGTCCCTCATCAGCAGTCACCGTTGGGGATGTCCCAGTGCACCAGAAGAAAAATAAATGCATCTGTTAATGTAGGTGTTTTTGTTGGAGGCTTAAAATTCCTCTGGGACAGGAGGACGTGGCATTTGGTTAAGCTGAAGACACACTGACCTTTTCTCATGCAGGTTTTAGTGTGAACAATACAGTATATCAGCTACAGTCCTCCCAGAGCTGAAGGGCAGAGTGGATTCACAGAGGAAGTCTGGGATCATATTGAATAAAAGGCCACAGGACGGACATTAAACTGACCCTCTTGGATATTCATCCCTTTGATTTGCCCACAGTATCAAACTCCTCTCTCCTGCCCTGAGTTTGATGAGTCATGGCTGATTTCATTCACACTCTTCATTAATTTCTGTGCTGCAATTTGGCCGGAGATTTAATTATTGATGCAGCCTTTGTCAGAATGGAGGGATAATCTCTGCACTAAGAGTAAGAGGGAGCTACTTGTCATCCTGTAATGTGCTTCAGCTGAGACAGCCAGCCTGGGAAAGAATAGCTAACTCTTATGGCATATATAATGTATGTGCCATGTTGCCTCCATGTATAGTATGCAGCTCTGTTTTAGATTTTTACAAAGTGATTTTAGTGTCTTGACTGCTGAGCACAGAAAGAAGAAGAAGTTGCATCACAGATTTGCTCTAACAGATCTTTATGAAAAATTATAATTCATAAAAATGCATTAATGCTTTTTAAGAGGTTCATTCATCAAGACTACATGCATGTATGTTCAGTACCTGCATGAGAGGAAATACTGTAACTAGTAAATAATCTGTATTTGTAGTCCATAAAAAACAAAACGAACAAAAATTTCCCTGATTACAATAAAAAGAAATGTTATAGTGGTACCACCAATGATGTTGGCAGCCTGTCATCTTTAGGTTGTGGAAGAAGAAAAGAAAAGTCTGTCTAGGCTGCCTCCATGGTCACTAACTCATGTTGCCAATGCCGACACACAGTACAAACCCCAAGGTTACACAATTTACATGACATGGTAGGAAGCAACTTTTGGTAATTTTACAAGGTGACCTAGAGAAACTAGTCACTAATTGACATCAACTTGCTACCAAAATTGTATTAAATTCCCTGAGAACATACATACTAGTCCCCAAAATCAGGTCTATGTCATCACTATTTGTACGTGGCCAGAGGATTCGGCGGAACAGAAGTGCAAAAAAGTAACTTAGTTTCTCTGTAAAGGTTAAACTTGAAAGCATTTGTGCATTTTTTCAAAGTTAATTTTAGAATCAGATTTCTATATTTTACTTAAACATTCACAATAATCAGTGATAAATGTTTTTTTCAATGGACACTGAAGATTGTGGGGTTTATGTAAGCACAGTGTGCTTTATTGCTATGTTACGTGTGTGCACATACCTGCATCTTTTTCTGTACTTATGTGGGCACATAGAGTACAGTACAGGAAATCTTTGAGAAAGAGAAGGAATAAGCCACTGTGCTGGTTGGTTGGTCATGGAGTGACTGTCTGCTTTCACCTGCCAGCCTCCCTAATGTGGATTTACAGTGAGTGGGAGGCGGCAGCAGCAGTGTGAGTGGGCAACCACATACAGCCTGTTAGCACATACTGAACCATACAGTGTCTTCAACACTTTTACATCAGAGGAGGAAAAGCAGCTTCCTGTCCGCAGCTGCGACCTTTTGAATCGCTATTGTTGGAAAATACACTGTGACTGTGAAACAGCTTCTTACACACATTAATGCTCCACAGTCACGTAAAAACATATTTCTATATTTCTTCCACATTTCTAATGGAAGAATTGCATTTAAATTTTCTTATGTGATTACTGTGGGATTTACTGAACACTGAATTTTTGTATTTTTATGTCTCATTAAACCTAAAAACAGTTTCTAATAGCTCCACAGTCCTTTATAAGGCATTCTTTTATTGTAAGCTTTCTCATAGTTAACATAAGGGATCCACGTAGGAACATTATTTGACTCTGTTTCTTTATTTAACCCACTAGAGACAAAATTTTTGCTGAATTCTGTTCGTTTTCATATTTTCCCGTTTTTGTGTTTATACCTCTCTCTACACGGTAGGTATGTATTTCCACAATGTCGCTGTAAAGCAAACACTCACTTAATTTTCTTCTGGATCCAAAACAGATTGCTTTGTGACGGGTTAAACACAGAAAAAAAATAGGTGCTGTACGTTCTACAGTAAAATGACTAAAATGGCTGAAAAGACTATCACCAAGCTTTCAAATGAGGTATAACACTTACTGCACGCCCAAACATTACATTGCTGAAACTCTGATCCATGCCCACTTAAGACCAACGATTCTAAATTTGCTTTTGACCGCTAATTTCTCCCATCCACCCAATTTATTGCATTTTTTATTTTTTCAATCTGAACTATGTTGTTTTTAATTTTTCTATTCATGCTGTTGTTTTTAAACTGCAAAGCAGCTTTGAGTCCCTTGAAAAGAACCATGTAAATAAAATGCCTTAGTCAGCTGCCCTGTTTTCCCTCATGTTCCCTTGGGTCCTGCAGTTTCTTGGAAACATCCAGACCTCGTCATTCTCCACCTGTCCACCAGAGGCCCCCAGAGTCTCCCACCCTTTGCCAGTCACCTGATCCTGCTCCTCTCTGCACACCTGCTCCTCCTTTACTGGCCACGTTACTCATTCCCATTCATCATGTTGTCTGTGGTGCTTATTTGCCCTGGTGTTACAACCCTGCCAGCAGTATGTCTACCTGTATTTAGACCATCTGTTTACATGAAACACACATGTGCACAGTAAATTGTTAGAAGATACTAGATGCTGGTTTCACTTTCCAGTGTTGATACCAGGACAGTTCTTATATTATATTAAATTATATTTGTTTGAGGTGTTTAAACATTTTTTTTTAATCAAAGAACCAAATGTTCCAAACAGCTTGGTGCATCAGTCTTTGTTTTATCAACAAAAGCACTCGTTCCAGAAGTCAACCTAAAAGTTAAAAGTAACCTAAAACCCTAACATTAGCTCTGATTTAGATGCTTGGTGCGTCAGTGTTTAATTAATACATATCTGATGAACAAACAAGGAATCTGCACAAGCATTTCATGTAAACTCTGTGTTTTCTGCATCTGGCGCTATGGTCACATGTTATCGTCTGTAGCATCATATGTTTCCTTAGTGTGAAACTGAATCACTTTCAAGATGGCATTGAGACAGAATTTTGCACTTAAAACTTCACTGGGTGGTTGTGCTTTGCAATGAAATATTTGTCAACATGCTGCTTTTCACGCTTGCAGTCAGGCTGAAAAAGTACAAGTTGTCAGGAATGTTTGAAGGTTCGAATTCATGGCTGAATAGCTTTTTTTTTTTCTGTTCATCTTCTTTCCTGCTGCTCTTTGCTGGTGTCTGCACCTAAGCTGCATTTTTCAACAATGGTGGACATTTAGTCAGAACTTTTAAAATGGTCTGGTGTGAGCTGAACAGCAGACACTCCCCCAGACTGCTTTCCTCAACGTCTGCAGTATTGTGTCAGTGGAGGTGTAGGTTAGTGACCTCATGCTACACTGATTCAGAGTGTGTGTGAGGGAGAGAGAGAGAATATAAACGACAAAGGAAAGGATGTGGGTGTGTCCTTGTAGGAACAATGAGCTGCAAGACAAAGGCTTTTTGAAAACCATTGGTTTTGTAAACCGTATATCTGCGTGTTTGTATAAGTAAATGTAAACATGAGTTGTTATTTATGTGATTATTTATCTGTTCATTTATTCATTTATTTGCATTTTTGCAGTGAATGACGAGTTCTGCACATGGTGGTGAAAATGACATGAAATGTTTGGTTCTGGTTCATTTTTTGTATAAAAGTATACCTTAATATTGTCATTAAAAATATAGATCAGTTAGAAACTGATTAAAAAAAAGAATATAATTATTTAACAGGGCTAGAACCAGGGCTGGTGTTTAAAGAAGTTTATGCCCTATTCTCTACTAAAACAGAGTTTTAAGAATGTAATCATCACACAATATCCAATCAGATGTGCAACAAGATGGCTTACATTAATGTCAGCAACATTTGACATTTGAAATTCTGCTGTTGTGGATCAAAATAACATTTCAGTTTTGTTTGTGCTGAAATTGATGAAACGTTTCACTTGATTTCACTGAACTTGATGATGCAGCAGATTCACACTAAAAAAAAAACATTCCCCCAACATATGCAGACTTTTCTCCAATACAGATGTTCAAGATCTTTTCCATTTTCTCCAAACTTTTACTTCTGGAAGAGCAATGCACCTCTTAGCACACTTCTGCACACTGCTCACTTCCTACATTGTCCTGGAGTTACCATCAAGTGTGTTTCACCTGTCAGCCAAAAGATTCAGCTGCAGGGCAAAACACGCATGCAGTTTTCATACTTTCAGCTTCACACTCACACTGCCTGCACTGTACTATATGTAGGTGTATTTGTGGTGTCCTGCAGTTGAAGTTACAGAAAATGCCAAATATTATCTCAAAATATTCATTTTATTGTGGAATTCTAGATGCCAAGACATTACAGGATCGTGGAAACGACAAAGCAGTGTGTCTGTTATGACAAACACAGTGTAAAGGTATTTTTGATTAACAGAACTTAACAACAAACAGAAAGGAGAATACAACAGATTTTATCTAGCACAAAACAATCAAAACTGTGTTTGTGCTGAACAAAGATGGATTATCTGTTACCCAAATATCAATAGAATGACTTCAAAAATGACAAATTTCTTCATTGCAGCATGTGCACCTGTGCCCTGGGGGACAAGTTAATGATGCGGACAAGCTGTTTAATATTATATGTGCACCCGAACTGCTGTAGCAATAAAATGTGCAGGTAACAAACATACGCAGCTTTTCACAATCAATTAAACTCCACAAAATTCATACACAGGTGTTGCTTCGCTGTTTTGCTACAGAGAAAAGTGATCCCTTCCGTTTCTGACACTTACAGTAAAAAGTTACAGAGAGTAAAAGTGTGAAAATCTAAGCAGTGGGTGAATAAGGTGTTTGGCCTTTGACATCAGTGATGTTGGTTCAAAGTCCATTGCATACTTACGTTATAGTGAGCATTAATGCAGAAATAAATTATTGAAATTTAACATAATCTGGGGGTTTGTAATCTGTTTCACAAGCTTCTGAACCAGTGTCGCTGGTTTCCCACCTGTGAGCACCACCAGTGGTGTTGAGAGTTTCTCTTCTGCACCACCTGGGCACCAATCTGTGCCAAAATTGGCCATATTGTCAAGGTGTGTGTGTTTGTGTGTACATGTTGGGTGTTTCCTAAAATAGCAGATTACATAGATTGAGAGTCCAAAGGAAATTTAACAGAAAACGGAAATAACTGGAAACAATCAGCAATGTCAAAGTTGAAATGAGGGGAAAAACACACACACTGTATATGCATCATCTCTTTCTCCCATGTTGCAATGGTTAAATAATCTTCAGACGAAACAGTCAAATGTAGTAGGATGTGTGAGGTAGAAAATATGAGGAGCCCATGAGGTGGCAGTTTATGAGAGACTGGAGACATGCTCAACATTTCCCCTTCCTATGAATATCTTACAACTTTGTAATAGCAAATGACCTATTCACATGAATAATAAATAAACCCATTTATGTGGTCTTATGCTCCAGAGTATGAAGTGAGAGTAAATATTTAAATGTCACAAATTTTCATTATCAATGCTTATAGAGTGGAATTTATTAGACTCAAGGCATTTTAGCAGAATGTGCTGCAGCAGTTACAGTATTACTGTTGTGCAAGCTGAACATATTACGTATCAGCTGTTGCCTAATATGGGCTGCTGTTTGGATGTGGAAAATATCAGGTTTATGTCAAACAAATAGTCAATTTCTTAAATATTTTTAATACTTTTCCAGACTAAACTCACACCAGTTGGGTCCAATCACACTGCGCTGGTATCTGAATCTATCTTGACTGTAACAAGTGCCAGACAGCTACTATTCAAACAACCATTACTCCCCTGACACACTTATTTACAATATTCATGAGTTATAATTAGTTGTCACACATGATGTTAGCACTGTGTTAGTAAGAGGCAGCCTTATCAACACAGCACCACATGTCAGGAAGGGCCACATTTGCAGCCACCGCTGTAATTCATTAGTGTTTCTCGCTCTCCATCTCTTTTTTTTGTTTTTTGTTTTGTTTTCTTTCCTGCTTTCTCGTGAAACTAGAATTCATTTTCGAGCCCAGACACCATCCTTCTGCAGTAAAAGTGATGGATCCTCTTTGCTGCTACTAATTGTATTTTCTGCCTATTTTATTTGCCTATAAAAAATTCATGTTTTTTGCTCCTCTTTGCTCCTTTAAGAACGATGCCGCGGGGCAAGATTTTTTTTATTGTGTCTAAGGAGTTGAGAAATTGGGAGAAATGGGGTGTCAGGCTCAGGTTTGGAAGGGGAATTGATGGCAGGGAGTGCACATGGCTGTTGGCCTTGCTAATAGATGGAAATGAACTCTAACATGCATCTGAGGCTACAGGCACAAATAATAAACAGGCTCTGTGGCCTTGGGCCGTAGTCGATCATGACAAATGGCTATAAGTTGCTGTCTCAGAAAGGCAGATGACTTTTTAATTGTGTGGTATTTTGTGTAACAGGGGCATTCATTTAAATTACATTTCAAGTACTTTTTTCTTCTTCTTTCTTGTCTTCTATTTATGCATGGTTTATGTCTAAAAAGTACTACTGATACAGATATTAATACTCATCAGGAAAGCGATCATACATTCTTTTGTCTGGTACCTAAAACGAACGAATGTTGACATTTACCTGACAAGGACATTTCATGTCTCTCAGAGGCAACAATGGAAGTACTGGCTTTGTTATGGTGCCAGAAAACCTCTTAGTTCTTGTCACCACAGCTTCATGACAGGTGCCATTGTACAAATGTCCAGTGGAAGCATCTGCAGACAGTCATTCAGCTGTGTTTCCAAAATGTTTCGATGTGTTTCCTGGCATTTTGTGGTGTTTTACGAGCATTTTGAATACACTTGCAGCTCATTTGTGATCAGTGTAACAGATCTACGGTAGCTGCACTTAACTGTTCGTATCATGCTGTCTTTCTTGTGTTTGTATTCACATATTAGACTATTGCTTTTTCTCCTGCTTCATAGATTTGAAGGGATTTAAATGAACAAGATGTCAGTCTTCACAGATTCAAGCTGTTTTGGCACCAGGCATGAAAGGATGCTTAAAAAAAGAGAGAGAGGGAGAGGAAGAGAGACGTGGTTGAGCTGCAAAAGATGCTCTATGAATGCATCCGGCAGACATTCACACACTGGCTAAACTGGCAGTAAATCATTTCCAGCAGTGATGGAGCTAGAGTGTGACAGCCAGGTCTGGTGGATATGGTGGTTAGTTGAAGAGGTGATCAAGTGTGACTTTGACGTGTGAGGCCATTGTTTGACTACTGTATAAATTCCTATGCAGCAAAGGAATTCATCTTCCACATGCAATGTTTTAAAATGTTATTTTCTCTCTGAATCTCTTACCTTTCCTTACGCTAGATTTGGACATTCTTTAAGTAAAAATACTGTGTCCTGCCCATACATTATACAGCTTTTATTCATCCTGCTGATGGCAGTCAGACCATTCAGGGTTTGGTACAGTGGGAAGGTATTTGAGGGAGAGGATGCTGAGGCAGAATTGGTAGTCTCACAGGCTCTGTGTGACTGTGGCTTTGTTCCAGAGTGGTGTGAAGAAGAGATGGACAGAGAGAAGGGGAGGGGAAGGGGGAGGGAGAGAGGCACTTTCTGGTGAAGGTCAGCGGGTTAAGCCGATGGGGATCCTTGGAGATGGGGCCCTGTTGAAAAGATGGTAAATGCCCCAAGCCATGATTCATCGCAAAGGCATCCATCACCCTACGTGCGCGTGTATGTGTGTGTTTACAATGACGTCATCCCATCAGTCCCCAGGCTGTCACGGGCTGACAGGCAGGAGCTGTGGAGGAGCAGTGTTTTTATTTCAGCAGGCGGAGTGATGGACTGCCGCGGAGGGGGTGGGGCTGCCCTCTGAATGGCAGGTGCCATGCTGGTCGCTGTGCTCATGGGATGTGGATTTGAGGTTGTTTACTGCCTGCGCGCTGTTCGGCGGCGGCAGAAGGAGCAGCGTGACTAGACAGTCGGGCTCCTGCAGAGCACATTAGCTGCTTTTGGTATTTTTTTTTATTTCTTCCACTATTTCATGTTCAGCGACTGGAGCTCAAGTTTCATTTTAATCACAGTTTACTTTATATAGCTGTCCCCTGCTGCTGCCTCTCTCTCCATTGCTGTCTGAAGCAGGTTAATTGAAGGGAGCTGCTGTGGGAGACGGGGAGATGAGCTATAACTATCAATATGGGCCAGAGTCAACTTATGGTGCTCTACCAGCTGCAGGAGCTAAACATAGCTTTACAACACTAATGAATTTGTCTCGGTCTCCAGTTTGAACCTGCACTTACAGGACATATAGTTGTAAGTGCAGAGAGTTTGTCTGTTTTTTTATGTTTGATTCAGTTTAGCTCTTTACTCAATATTTTTACATTAACAATGGGTCAAAAGACTAAGTGGAACTTGTTGCTTGTAACACACGGGACTCTCTATGCTTTCATGCTCCCGAGCTTTACAGTTTCGGTTCACTCTGATTACTCTCATCAACCTCATTTTCTTGCACCAACAACAAGCAACTAGCTGGTGAGAACAGTTGAGACTCTGGCAGCTACATGTTCCACTTTCTTCACCAGCTAGTTGCTAACGTTGTCAACCATTATGTGCTGGGCAGACAGGGGGAGTTTATTGATTAGTGGAGCTTTAAATTGTGTCTCAAACAATTAAACATGGTGAAAGAAATGTGGAGGAATTACTTCTTTTGCAGCGTTTTGGCAGCACACACTGTTCTGGCAGTGTGAGCCATAAAAAAAAAACAATCACACAGTTATGAATTTTCTATGAATATAAGCTTAGAGTAAAAGCATTAAAAGAAGTCCCTGGATAATATGCAGATGTTTGACTGGCTCATTAGGCTGTGGCTAGTACTGTTCAGTGTGGCGTTTTCACTCATTATCAAGAATTTATGCTGAAACTAATCATCCCAAATCATGAACTTTCACTCCTGCAAGGATAGTTGATGTACTCCATGATCTGTGAAATGAAAGCTCTATTTATATAGTTTAAAATAAAATGAATGCTCGATGAATTTAAACTCCACATTTTCTATCCAAAAAGATGTTGGCATTTCTCTTAAGTTCTCATTAAATGTGCTTATCCTGTTTTTATTTCCATTTAAATTCCTAAAGAGCTTCATTCTGTACACCGAGGATCGAAAAATGTGATTAACTCAAAACTATATTTTCCCAGCAGAATCCTGAGGCTATACAGTTTTAGTCCCTTCCGCTGAGCTTCAATTAAAGCAAAATGAGGATCCAAAAAAGCATGATCTTGCCTCAGGACATGTAAAAAAATGAAATTGACTGCATATAGGTGTTTAAGCTAAGATTTTATGGATCAGATTTAGGTTTGTACTCGTTTGAGTTCTCCATTTGGCTCCTGGAACACTGACCCAGTTTTTGTTGACTCTTGCTTGGCCTCAGTTGGCAGGCTTCACCGAATGTTGGGTCACAACTTTGTCCCACTGGCCGATTGTCCTGGAAAGGCAGATCGTAAGATCTAGGTAATTATCTGCAGTGGGTCCTCTCGTCAATGGCAATCCCTTTTGGAGAGGAGAGAAACAAAATAAAGACAAACAGACAGAAAGATGGAGAATTAAATTGATTTTATATAATGGCACAGTTTTTAACTTTTAGATATTTAGGCAGGCTTCCTACTTGGACAGTGAGATCAGAGAAGAGGAGTAGATGGGGGAGGGCAGGGGGTCCCCTGGCACCTGCACATGCACGGTTTATGCCAAGAAGGGGGGACGTTTCTCAGCTCTCTTAACAAGAGCCAGTGCGACTCTGGTGGCCAAACCGTATGTGTGTATGCACATGCATTAGTGTGTTTGTACTGCAGTCATGCAACACTGCTGCCTGCATCCATAATTAAGCCCAAGACAAAACTATCAACAGGAGTATAATTGGCCAGTGAGATTGAAGGGGGGGGGGCGAGTAGAGGTGAGTGCGGCAAAACTTCTGAGTGAGAGGGGGAGAGAGAGAGAGAGAGAGAGAGAGAGAAAGGAGATGGAGAGAAAGCCATTTACATGCTAATGCTGTCCTCTGCCTCTTTGGGTACGTTGCCCGCTCCCCTCGAATAAGCTCTTAGCTGGCAAGCTGGTCGCCATGTTTACACAATAAACAAACAGCAATGAGGTTAAAGTCTTTTCACGCATCTTTTTGTGCGTGCCTACAGTATTAGCAACAGTCAGTTGTTGCATAACTGTTTTGTAATGTCTGCGGGACTCAGCTGACTGCTTTTTCGGCCTCTTTGTCACCATGCGACTTCTTCTTGTTTTTGTTTCCTAGGCAACAGAATGGGCACCAGACGAGGAAACTAAGAAGTCCTGTCAGAGCAAAGGCAAAACAGAGGTAACCTTGATCCCACCCCAATTACAACACTTGATGTCAGCACTGCCTGGCTCACAGAAAGGCCATCCTAATATCTTCTGGCTGTTGTGGTGAGGTCCTTATGGGCCTCATAGGAGGGCTCTGTATAGAACAGCTATTTCAGACCCTTCAATCAAAAGTTGTTTTTCTTGCAGTGAAGACAGAGGGCAAAGAGAAGGGAAGGAAAATATGCACTAGCGAGCCTAGGACAAGACTGTGAGATTCATAAAAAGACTTTCTTTTAAATGTGCCTAATAACCAACGCTGCAATCAGCTTATTTCGATTATTTAGTGAGAACCGATTGCAACGTCGTTTTATCTCCCACAGTCTTCACAGAGTGACGAATGATACCAAAAACAAAAAAACAATCGATTCTCTTTGAAGCCTGTATCGCTGCAATTACCTCAGTTCTTCGCCACAATACAAAGCGCCACCATTTACAAAAGAATGATACTTGCATAAAACGTTTCATTACAAATAAATCCATTTCACCCCTTTGTTAAAAAAGATTTCACTCTTTGTTAGAAAAACATACTTTACTTATTGTAGAGGCTCTGTCGATGTCACAAATAGGCTTCCATTCAGTTCACTCAAATGAGCATTCATATTTTTGAACAATGGGCTTACAAGAGCGAAAGCACACGCTGAATTGCTTTGCTCTTGGTTGCATGCCAGTCTGGTAACAGAATACTTGGCCAATTGTTCCTCTCTTCAGCAACATGCTGCAAAGTATTTAGCCAAGCACCTCAGCTGTTGCTCTACTGTAACTTTTCTACTTGCTTCTATGCAGATTGAATGTCAGAACTACATCAGAGTCCTGCTGGTGAACAAGACTGAGGTCATGACCTGTGGAACCAATGCTTTTCAGCCGCTATGCATTACACGAGAGGTACGCGTTAGTGTGTGTGACTCCTCTGTTTTTCCACATGTCTGTCTTTTTCTTACCACCCCTGTATGTTTTCACCCATCACAGGTGGGCAACATGAGCAGTATACTGGAGCGGGTGAATGGCGTGGCACGGTGCCCATACGACCCTCGACACAACTCTACGGCTGTGGTGACAGAGAGCGGAGAGCTGTACGCTGCCACAGTCATAGACTTCTCTGGCCGTGACCCTGTCATATACCGCAGCCTGGGTGGCATGCCCCCTCTCCGGACCGCCCAGTACAACTCGAAATGGCTCAATGGTACAGTAGCTTTTACACGACGTTCCTCGGCACACACTGAAAAGTTAATTTGTGTATCTTTAGTTTAGTTTTTTCTTCCTGTGCTGTACCAAATGCTTTTTGTCATTACCTCACCTTATTAATAATGAGTATTTTGTTCAGTTAATTGACAATTAATTGTCATTTGTTCAATATCTGATGTGTCACAAGTTTATGAAAAACTATTTACTGTATGTGAAATGAGTATAAATATTAATATGCTTCAGTTTAGTGGTTTGAGTTAAAGCTTTCACTACTTCATATGAAACATGAGAAATAGAAAATGTGATTACATCTAAACTCTGAACATGAGGTTAAATTGTAGGGCACAGATTTATGTGAAATAATGACTGCAAATTCTACCTGTTACTCTAAACATTTTCCTAGGCTTACCTGGAGCAGCAGATGGACTGTTGCTGCACTTTTGCTTACAACACAATCAGCTCTTTTGTTACAGCCAAAATGGATCAATCTGACAAGGGGTGTTTTTGATGGATTACAAAGACTGTTTGGATTTGAGGTTGTGTGTTGAACACACAGATCAAGTTAGGCATAGGAATAGGTGGGATTGGTGGAACAGCGAAGAACATAAAATGCTGTCAGTCGTGCTGGTGTCAGTGTCAATAATCTCATTTCTGCTGACACTGTGTCTTTTGCTCTGAATGTGCTGCAGCAGAAATCCATTCATGCAGCAGAAATGTAGCTGGACCTTCAAAGGTTCAAGGTTGTGGACGTAAAATGGGAGAGAAGTCGGCAGTGAATCCCCAGGTCTGAGATCTGTAGAAATCTGATAAAACATTTATCAGTTTATCCACTTTCGAGTTCTGGGTCAGTGCTCGTCAATGGGAATGTACACAACTGAAAAATACCAATCAATGGCTTCTGTATGTGTACAGTGTGTCTGTGTGTGTGTGTGTTACAGGAGGGTGAGGAGCAGGTATGGACCTAATGCAATGCGTGGTTATCTACTGCCAGCATGTGGCATAACTAGAATAATCCGTAAGAGAAATTTCTTAACAAATAACATTTTAAAATAGTCAAACCTGAAGCTTGACCACTTGAGTTTTTCATTACTGTTGTGTCACTTCCACTAATACACAACATACAGTCAGACCATCAACATGCCTGAACATAGATGTATACATGAGAGCCAACTGCGCCTAGTCAGCCCTCGGACCACAGGTGGGGGCGACTGAATGTGTATCCCTCTTGGTGGTTGTTTACACTTTTATATAAAAATAAATTCTCAAGATGCATTTTAAAAGAGAAAGTAAATGTAAATGGGTACAAAATAATCCAAGAGCAAAACTCTTAAAAATAAAGTGATTCTGCAGCCAGAGTGGTTCAAAAAATTTAACAAAAATGCAAATGATTAACACTGACTTTCTAATATACATGTATGTAACATATACTACACGTTTAGTGTATAAAATACCAGAAAATGTCATCACAGCTTCCTGGAGTTCAAGGTGATATCTTCAAATTGCTTGATTTGTCTGACCAGTCGTCCAAAAGAGAAGAGCAGAGAATGATTTCACAATTTTATGATGCAGAGAATAACAAATAACAAAACCTCACATTTAAAAATCTAGAAACGAGAAATGTTGTAACAAATATTCACGTACAGTATGTTAAGCCACCTATAGTCTGTGAAAGGTTTGGTCTTTGGAATGAAGGAAATAGAAAAGTATGATTGAATGCGAGCAAACATAAAAGGTGGGAGAGTGTGAAGGTGAATGTTTGGTGGTGACAGAGTCGTGGGGCAGGGGTGAGGATGAGAGGAAGGCAGAAAAGACAGACTGAGGAGTCAGTGAGTGATGTAATTATTCCTCACAGCAGGGAGAGGGTGAAATTACAACACACTGCGTGCTTCTGTGTATGGAAGTGTACTTGTTTGTATATACGTGTGTGTTTAAACTGCATGCAAGCTGTGTCTGAGCTCTGTTTGTGTTTTAGAGCAGCTCACACACACACACACACACACACAGATGGAGAGTATGTGGGTGGGAAAAATATGAGTAACAAAATAGATGGTGTCCTCATCAGCATAATCACAACCGGCTGCACACACAGTGAAACACGCAGGTTACACTCCACTCTACAACACACACACACACACACACACACACACACACAAACATCCATGCCACCACAGACAATGCCTGCTTTGCTTAATGGCTGATTCTGCGAGGGTTATGGAGTTGAGTTCTCAGAGGATTTGGGGTGTGAATGAAAATCTCATTTCCAGCTCTAAGCCTCTCCAGTTCAGGAGAACCAAAGGCAGGGAGGGAGTCCTGGATC
Organism: Sandelia bainsii; assembly: GCA_032362345.1. Classification (NCBI taxonomy): domain Eukaryota; kingdom Metazoa; phylum Chordata; class Actinopteri; order Anabantiformes; family Anabantidae; genus Sandelia; species Sandelia bainsii. The sequence continues at coordinate 5,638,659 of JAUMHL010000014.1, forward strand.
TAATCAATCTGTTCCCTTATTGGATTGGTAGCCTGCCAGGTGCTGACCAGATGTTTCCCATCATGCATCTGAATGACATGAGGAGCTGTAAAGTCACCAGTAAAATCATCTAAAGAATGACTTTGTGCATCTCTCAATCCCCCATAGATTCTATATGCAGTATAATATATACTAACATTTGTTATTTGTTTTCACTGTCCTCTCAGCTTTTGTTAAAAATGCACATATAGTCACAAAAATCAAACTAAAGCAAGACAATTCCTAATCCTGTATATAACGCATACAAACATGACATTTCAAGCTGTCACGAAATTCAGATTCAAGCCTCTATACATCTAATCTGAATTCGAAAAATACTGTTGTGTGGAAAATATAATGATCTGTGTCATCATCATTGTCATCATTGCTTCATTCATGTTCATGTAATATGCATCGCATTCGTGCGGGTGTGCACAGTGGCCATTGCAACATGACACCTCTCACTAATTCCTCCCAATATCTCCATGCCAGCACTGTTTGCTACAGCTTCCTACATCGCTATATATATATTTTTTATGATGTGATAAACCAATGCTCTTATTTGAGTTAACTGAGGTGTAATGTTTAAATATGTCTTCATTAAGGTAGGTTTGTTCTTGAGCACAATCATCTCAGCTGTCAGAGCTCCCTTAAAGAGCAGAGCTTTGTCCCCCAATTATAACTGAGTTACAAATTGTTATAAAAAGTACTTCACACATTTGTTAGGTTGATATCATTTAGTGCACATCATAATACTTTACAGAAGCAGGAAAGTCGACGCTTTTACGCTTAAACAAATAAATATAACTATGCCTATTAATGAATTGCAGATTGCAAACTTAATTATCAAGGATTAGTCAACCGCTTTCACAAATGAGTCATTTTTTCAATGTAATGTAAATATTAAATAGCTTTGCTGTAACTGTATTTGATCTACAGTATAGTGTCATGTGACGTTAGTGATGGCAGCTTCCCTTTTCCAGCACCCAACCAACCTGCCACACTCAACAATCTGTTTACCACTCGGCAGGGTGCTGGAAAAACTCGTCACATTTGCACCCACGCAGCTTCAGCGGTATTATGCAGAACCTGTCAGCTCCTCCTGCCCTTTGGCTGACACACAAACAGTATGCATAACCACAGGTATGTAAACACAGAAAGAGGCTGATGTGCAGCCACACTGCAGCACAATCATGCTGTATTTACATATCTTTGAAATTGCATAGCTTAAAGAGACATAAACACAATTGGCTCCGTCACATTGTTCTAACACATTAGAGTGGTTGTTTTTTACCCACAGTTGCAATAACAGAGACGATACAACTCACTTGTTCATCTACGTGCTTGTTAGTGGGAATGTAGCGTACATCACACTGATGAGTTTTTGTCACAGATATAACAATTACATGATACCTTTGGGCTTCTATTTTTATTTAACGATATTTGCCTTGTTATGTCATTTATGCAGAACTACAGAAAATTCTAAAGCGTTCACACACTTTAAAGCATAACTGTCGATGCAGATTGAGGATGAACTAATACAGACCTACACATCATTAAATATTAAGTAGAAAAGTTGGTAAGATCACCTGCTAAATTAGACTTTTTCCCAATTTTAACACGCCCGTCCTACATTGTTCCAGAATAGTTTATGAACAGTGGTGATTCTTCTGCACCGAGTGTCTGAATCACTCACTTAGCTGCTTGTCTCTCTGTTGAAATTGCCTTTTGACACCACTATTTCCTTCTGTGGACGGTGAAAACCACTGTTTGATTTTTATTTTTTATTTTCTAATCAGATGTGAAATGGAATTTGAGGGCTGCAGTAGCAATATGGACAAAGATTTAGTGCTGCCCTGCTTCACTTCAAAATCTTATTGTCTTATAAAAAGCCTGACTAGCCCCAGAGGCACATTCCTTCATGGCTGTTAGTAGGTGATCTTGTGTGTGCATGTGCATGTGTAGGAGAGAGTGAGAGATTGTGTTTATAACATCAGCACCTCCATTTCTTTTTTTATTTATGTGTGTGTATGCCTATGTGCAAATTAAGGTTTATTCCTCCATTTGTGTTTGTGTTTTATGTGAGTGTGTGAGCATGTGTCTGAGTGTGTGATATTACTTACAATAAATAGGTCCCAGGAGAAAACTGGAGCTACAGCACCAGAGGGGTAATTTTTGTGTTTCGTCGTTCCTGTGCACCTGTAGTAAAGAAAACGCAGCAGGTGGAAACAAAACTTTGTGCTTGTGATGAAGCCGCAGTCAGCTCGGTTTTGTCTTTAGACTACAAACTAAGCTTAAATATCAGAAATCTCACTAGAAGGAAGTCTGTGGGAGAATGGATGGATCTGCAGCTTTATCTTTATCGACTGACAACTATTAACCTTTGTAACCTTTGTATTTAAATTGTCAGTGTGATGTTCAGAAATTTAGCATCTAAAAAATTTTAATGATTTAATACATTTCTGATGGATTTTTACTATAAAACTTATTTTCTCTCTGCTTATGTGTGTTTACTGGAAAGCTATGCTACAGATATATAATAGTCAGATATATTAGGTATTAAAGGGTTAGTTCACCCAAGTTATACAAACCCTAGTTGGGAACTATTTATTGATATAAAATAGTTGTTTCACAAAGAGGTCCAGAGTAACGAGAGTATTTGTGAGTATGTGTCAGATATCATTTTAAACCATAAACAAAACTCACTTACCTTCATTACTTTTGAGGTGTCTGCAGAATTGTCAGATATAAATATCTTAAAATGTTACACACTAAAGCCACAGCTATCTGTATGATTACAAGGAAAATGTGAAGATGTTTGAACAGCATTCAACAATTTAAGCTATTACAAAGATTTTCATGTAAAACCTCCTAAATTTAGATGTGAAATTAGGCAAGAAATGCTTATAGAATAACATGAATGTACCAAGCTCTTTTTCCCCTGCATGCTCCAAGCAATGAATTAGTATTCTGTGATGAGTCATATGTTTACAAAGGATGACAGTAACAACCCATTCAAACTGTTATTCAGTCTGTTTTACCTGATAACCCACCTAGCGGGGAAAGCCATTAATCACTCGCTGAGTACCCCAGGGCAATAAAAGCAGCACGGGCGTCCAGTTAAACAGACATACTGTAGTTCCATGGATTTATCATCAAAACATCAAATAGATTTATTAGTCACCATTTTTTTTATCTTCTCCTCTCCCTCTACACCCTCTCTTCTCATTTACACCTTTGACATTGAGGCTCTTTCCAGACTATCTCATGGCAATCAATACTAAGCACTTCAGGGGTCAAAGCAACAACATAAACTGTAAAAGATAAATGTTGCAAATATTTCTGTTTCCCTTGAGTCATCATGTACTGATCCTTTCCCTTCCTCCTTCTTCCTGGCAGAGCCTCACTTCATCTCAGCCTACGACATCGGCCTCTTCACCTTCTTCTTCCTGAGGGAGAACGCAGTGGAGCACGACTGCGGCAAGACTGTTTATTCCCGCGTGGCACGAGTCTGCAAAAATGACATAGGTGGGCGGTTTCTCCTGGAGGACACCTGGACCACGTTCATGAAGGCAAGGCTCAACTGCTCGCGGTCTGGAGAGATCCCCTTCTACTACAACGAGCTGCAGAGCACCTTCTACCTGCCGGAGCAAGACCTCATCTACGGCATCTTCACAACCAATGTGTGAGTGAATGCAAATGGAGGAAATCATTTATTAGGAATAAAATAGCTCATAATAACTTACTGCTATGAATTATTTTATCAAAGTACTGGTCATATTCTCATAGGATGCCCAAATGTGATGCTAAACATTTCATACAAACAAAAATGACCAGTTATTTTAGAGATATTTGCCACCTGGCAGCACAGGATTCAAACATTTTAAACACAGAAACACTCTCTCATTGTGTTGCACTTCTTCCAGGACAATTGGATTACTCATCGCAAATTAAGTGTGACTTCAAACACAGACCTGTAGATAATTAATCACAACACTGTTTAATTTAACAGCTGTTATTCTTTCATACATGTTAGGTTAACAAGTTACACGCTTTAATAAGTCTGCAGGCAGTACGTCACTGTTTTAATAGATCTGAACTTGCTGCTTGCCCTGGCAGCAGAAAAAAACACCTGTTGCACACAGAGTTGTCACGTGTGTTCATCCACTCAATGTCCTGCCTGTTGAATGCAACTCTGCACTGTAATTTGGACAGTGGAGGCCTCTATATCTTCATAGTGACATGTCCTGAGTAATATTCTGGGAAGACAGAAACGTCCTTTCCACTATTTGAGCAAACTTGTTCAGATGATCTTTGGAGTGAAATCGTATTAGATTGTTCTGAGGTGACCTCCCTGAGGCCACATCTACAAGACGACCAATTTAGACATACTAGCATTTGGTTGACTGAAAGAGGAGGCGGCTATCTAAAGGCTCACATTATGTGCAAATATCGTATTTACTCCCAGACACAGTGCAGGTGAATGTGCTGACATGTAAGTTATCAGGGCTGGTGGTCCATACCTAAAGACGAGACCTCTCCTGGATGTTCCAGGGGCCTCCTGCAAGTGAAACTGTGTGGAGTGGATATTAAGAAAAGTGTGTAGTGTAGTGTGGCGTGAGCTGCCTGTCAACAGCTGGGAGGCGTTTAGGGCCCTACCAATGATGAGACCACATCTACACCCTTGTCTGCTTAAGCCACTTGTTGAAGCACCTGTGTTGTTATTTGCAGATTTTGTCACAGAGCTGAGTGGTAGCTGCCTTATTATCGTGCAAAGTAAATGTTAGGCTAGAAAATTAATCCAGCATTTCAAGTCAAACTTTAATTTAATTTGGTCAAGGTGCTAATGATGTTTTGAGAATGAGTCTTTGTTTCAGTATATTTGGTCTATTTAGTCTTCACACACATACTAGAACTGTTTTTCTCTTTTAGCAAATGTTTTTTTTTTTTTTACTTTAATGAGAATTTTTGTAAAAGGATCTCAGTTCCTGGTATCTGACCCCAGCACAGATCCCCCCACAGTTTATTATTCTATCCCTTAAGGCACATATGAAAACACAAATGAGTCAGCGCATTGTTCATTACTCAACACTGATCTCTTTTACTGATCTTTTAATAACTCATTTCGAAACATTTCTGTGACCTTGATTATTACTCTTTTGGGAGCAGTAATGTATTATCAACTTACAGTTCTTTCCTTTCTGTTATAAAAATTTCATTGCATGCTTTCTTAAAGGGCTTATCTCAGATCATTAATCTCAATAAGCATGAATAAAAGTGGTGCCCTGATACAGCATCTATTCTTGCTATAATTGTAATTTAATAAAATATAGTAGAGGGAATACTCCAGCAAGAAAGACTTCTTAAACTTTTCTGACATTTATCATTTAAATTACCTCACTGTGTGTGTGTGTGTGTGTGTGTGTGTGTGTGTGTGTGATGAAAATAAATGTAGGGATCAAAGTAGGTTTACTTTTACATCAATCCATCTTGTGCTGTTTAGCCTGTGGTATGTATTTAGAGTGACAGAATAACTCTGCATACAGTATTGTATGTTATTTTACATATATGCTTTTGGTACCATACCACCTTAAGTCGTCCATCTATCCATTAGCTATACATGTAGGAGGGCCTGGAGCCAATCGCAGCTGACATCAGGCGGGAGGCAGGATACTTTCTTGACGAGACTTCAGTCTATCACAGGGCCACACATAGATACAGACCATAGACACTCACACTCACAGCTATGGGTAATTTAGTTGCCAGTTAACCTAAACTGCATGTGTTGTGGGAGGAAACTGGAGCATACTCAGATGAAACCCAGACAGGTACAAGGAAAACATGCAGGCTCCACAAAGCAAGGTCCCAGCAGCCAGCCAGCATATTAGAACCCAGGATCTTTTTGCTGTGGGGCAACAGAAAGCTGATGCTGTTAGCATCTATATAGACCTAGTGAACAGTTAAATTACTGTAATGTAATACTTATCCATGCATTGCACCTCAACATTATGAATAGAAAAGATGAACAGCCCCACTAAAACATGCTGCAGCTGTGCTGAAGAGCCCTTTCAACACAAACAAGAATATTAATGGGGAAACACACATACACACACACACACACACACACCAAAGCCCTTCAACTCAAGCTTCTTTTCATTTAGCCCTCAGAATTCATCACTTCATATGGTTTGTTACTCCGACATTTCCCCACCTATAAAAAAAGGAGACAATTTCCTAGAATTTAGAATCTCCCTGCTGCTCTAATGATCAGTGTGGATGCATGCAGCTCTTAGCCGAGCTGGATTTACAGACTGACTCAAACTGATTGCTCCAGGTGGGGGTGTCACACACTCCATTACAGAGAGGAAACTGTGAAAGTGTGTAGCTTAGACCTTCTGTGATGTTTCTTTTTTATTTTTAGTAATAGTGTAATTGCACCACACTCCTGCCTAACTAGAGGATGCCAGAGTCGCTCACTCTGTTTCGCTCACCTTCCTACTTATTTGGCAGAGAGTGATTACATTTTGGGAACACATTCAACCCCCTCAGAGGATGAACCCTTTTCATATCGAGCGCTGGGATTTCCTTTTAGTAATTCTCGCAGAACAAAATGTCTACCAGACATCTAAACCCTAAACACACCTATGCTCCCTAGTGGAGAGAGAGAATTTCTGTTTAAATCAATTTTGTACCTTTTTGCTCTACTACAACTGAGGTTCTTAGAATAGCAAACAATACTTATGTAACTTTTGCATTAAGGTTTAATAATCACTTTTAGATTTTAGATTACATTAGCAGGGAATTGGAGTAAGAAGTAAGTACAGTAAGAAAACTTATGAGATTGGTTGATGGAAATATTGTGTACTGTAAATAAGAGGATCAATAACAGGAGTTTAAGGCCAATGCACATTAAACATGGATTTGACAGAATCTGTGGCATACCTGAAACATTTTACTGCCCTCTTCACACCCTCTCAAAACGCACTCTGGACAGCGAGTCAAGATACAGGGTTTTTCATATGTCTATTAACAAGTCATGCTTTTTTTCTGGGGCAATCTCTCCTTCTCCATTTATTCCCATAAACGCAATAAAAACTCTCACTATAGAGATATAGGAGAGAAAAAGAGCAAGAGAAAGGAAGGGGGGGACAGAAATACTGTATGTTTATTTGGTCTTATGTGATAATGATCTTTCATTGTGGCTACGCAGTAAATAAAGACGTACAGATAAAACTCATAGCAACACAGCACATTGTATTAACTGCTGAATACTGAGTTCCAGTTGTCCACAATTTCACAAACTGAGATATGTTGCATGTATCAAACCTTTAGGGGATTTTCTCCAAAAGCAAAATGCAATGCAAGCACATGTTCACAATTCAAGCCTGTTTTTAAATTTGTCAACTCGAACCTGACTTCACCGGATCTGCAACTCAAGTGCATACTGCACTGTGTGTGTGCGTGTAAGGTGTGTGTTCGTATGAGGGCATGCGGCTCTGCCTGTGTGTCTGTGTGTCAGCACGCACGGTTGTTGGTATTCTAATGTATTCTGTGTTCTGTCAGGGGAGAACTTGAATCCTGCCTCTCACCTTCTGCTCTCTCACCTGTTATGCTGCCACCACATGGCTGCTTCTCATCACCATGTGGCCACTTTTAGCAGCAGACAGACAGAGAGAGAGAGGGAGAGGGAAATGGTAGAGAGACGAAAGGAAATGAAATGAGAGAGAGAGGGGAAGGAAATGAGACGAAGCAATGACGAAAAATCGGTGAGCTCCAAGCTTTTGTTCATTGTCCTTTGTCTCCTCCTTCCTTGCTCTTCCTTTCAAAAGCTACTCATCGCTCCTTCCTCCAAAACCGCCTCCCTCATCGGGGGTTGGATATGTTAATGCAATCACCACAAACACTATCTCCATCTGTCTGGCCTAAATTGAACAGGCTCACAGCTGCTCCCAGGAGTTCAAGGCTGTAACACATAACAGGAAGAGTTGGAGCAAAGTATTTATCCTCTCTGCCTGCTCATGACCTGGGCTGGGTATCACTTCTGTAGCATGACGTCCACCTCCTATTCTGTGACCCTCTTGATGCCTCCAGTGGTGTTTCATGAGTGACTGAAAGTGTTTATAAAGTTAATTGACAGGAAAAGTAAAGTTATTTTCAGTTATTTTTCTCCTTAAAGTTTGAAGCAACTAAGAGACTTGCAACTAAGAGTCTAAAAAGTCTCTATTAGGGGTCAAGGTCGTAATAAATAGAGCCTACACTTCCCATAATGCAGCTCAATAGCACATCTACACAGCCGCATTTTGAAACACTCAGAACCCAATACAAAATCACTGTGGTTATGTGGAAAATGGACTAAAAAGTACAAAAATACGCTTCCAGTCAAGTTAAACACAAGTTGTTATGCACCCTGTGTCGACAGCTGTATTGATTAAAATAGGAGTGTATCTGTCAAATGTGTGGAAAAATACGGCTAAAACGCTTCCTGTGTAGAAAAGCCTTTAGATCCCCTTCTGCCTCATAAAAGCCTATGCTTTCAAAGTCCACCACTCTGCTTGTAACACAGCTTTTCTGCAAAAAAAAAATTGGCAAAACCGGAGTTGTTTTTCTGCAGAGCTTTGTCAGGGCCACAGGAGATATTACACAAATGTTCTCACTAGCTGAGTAGTACTTCTCATAAATGGTGAACTAATCTAGCAGTGCAAAAATGTGAGTGATTTGATCAGTCACTTGAAAAAAATTACAAACCATCGATTAATCAACAATACAAATAAAATCCTTCCAGCCACACTTCAGACGAGGAGAGTGGAAGAAAAAAATAGGAGAAATGACTCTCTAATTTTATAGAGATGTGCACCAGCTAGTGGAGCATGTCAAGCTGTTATGTAGTGAAGGGTTTTAGCATTCCATCAGAATAAGGACACTTAAGACCTCAGAGCACGACCAGGTCCTTTAATTAACTCCGGGTCCTTATTGGCAGGGTACTTCTGTCATATGCTCAGAGCAGCAGCAAGATTCTCCTGCTGAGGTGTCTAACCTGCCATTACTAACTAATTATGAGCCTCCTTATCTATTTCTGGGTGACTTCACTGACTCCTCTACTTCACTAGTTCTCTCATCTCTGAGAGGTTAGGGGCAGGATAAGGAGTGCTGAAACAAATGTTCCGTTAATTGATTAGTAGATGGACACAAAGTTATTCCACATTTTACGAGTGATTTAGTCGTTTATGAGGCAAAGAAGCTAAACTTTAGCTGGCTCCAAGTTCTCAAATGTGCAGATTTTCAGCTTTTCTCTCTTTCTTTTTTTTTTTATAATTGTCAATTGAATATCTTTAGTTTTTGTTTATAGTTGCTCCGAACTGCTACTCTCGAAGATGTGGTGACAAGTTGATAGGTATAATATTGTTTAAATGTGGAGGTAGTGCAGCATATTTTCATAGTGTTGAAAGTCAACTTACAGACATAGCAACTTTGAAACCAGCATGTTTCCTCGGTCTTTGTGGAAAAACTTCCATAAAGGGTAACTAGATGAAAATATTTGAAAATTACTTTAATGGGGCACATATATTCACACCAGACCTTAACTATTAGGACATTTGGACAAGCAAGATGCAAAAGTGACTTCAGTGAAGACCTGGGAGAGCATCACCAGGGAAGATACAAAGTGGTCTGTGCGTCAGAGATTTGTGCCAGTCCTTGACTGCAAAGGATGTTCTACCAAATGTTAAATGTTTTTGTTTGTATAATTATTTTATTTCAAATTAAATGTACCGAAGCAGAGATCCTGAAAAGAAAAAAACGAACTGTCCAAATACCGGACTGTATGTGCAACCTGACGTGCACAGAACGACTCCTAGAGCTCCCAGAGCATGGAAAATATGCTGCTGACTCAAAGTTGGATCAGATTTGACGTGGGTGATAAATGATATGCTGGGCAGCCAGGTGAAGCAAGCCTCATGACTGTACAATATTCCTGATGTTACACAACGTTGTCTTCCCGTCGTATCAACTCACTGACATCAAATCTACCTTGAAATGAACTGCAGACTCCCAGTGGAAGATTGAGCCTGATCTAAATACAGTTTGACTGAATCTGCTGCTTGTGTTTCAGTGGTTTTATTATTACTATTTACACACACACACACATTAAATTTAACCTACCATTCGGATTCCACTTAATTTTCTCCTCTTAAGGCCTATTTGCATTTGACTGGTAATCCTGTGAAAATAGGTCAAGTTAAGCTTAGACACAAAATATTACAAAGATCAAATGTGTCTCTGATGTTAACATGTCTATTATACATGGTGAACTGGGGAGGGGATCAAATTTAACACCTGGGTTTTTGTGCACCCCACTGAAGCTGTGGTGTTTTATTGTTTAGTGTACGGTAGGTGTTGCTGACTCAGGCTGCCTCTGAATGTGACTGTTTGGGGCCAAAGCTGTTGCTTTTGCTGGCGTATTGTTGTGCAGTGTAAAAATATGTATGGATAATCTTGGCAGCCTCTGTTCAATTTCTGGTCCCTGCAGCCATGTAGCTCTGCTGAGTGAGCTTTTTTTCTAATTTCTGCTGCGATGCAGGTATTCACTGAGGTTGAAACATTGGCCTTAATGTAGTTTTAGCTGTTGCTTTTTTCACATAAAATGAGGTTAGATAAAAACCTGGGGTTTCAGCTGGACTCCACTGTACTTCCTTGACACTGGTGTGTGTGTGTGTGTGTGTGTAAATGCGTCTTTTTTCTTATCGAAACTGTTTATTTATACAGCACATTAAAAACAAAGTGCACAATAACGACCTAATTTGACCAATTATGTAGATGTAACAAACAAAAAAGTGAAAGAAAAATGTAGGATTTACTTACAAGATCACAAAGGGAATTCTCTTTGAATCTGATTTAAAACACACCAGCAAATAAACCAGCATCCAGCCTAAAAAGATAAGGTTATCGAGTGAGATTCATATCAGCCACTTGTGTTTACCACACAGTGCTGTAGGTACTGATCTGTACAGATTGTGACTTGCAGATAGCCAAACACAGACTAAGTGAGAATTTCATTACCTTTCTAACACCTGCACTGAGCTGAAAATCCAACTTGTTTATGTGGATATGGTGTATGTACTGTAGGACTGATACACAATAAACTACTACTGTGTGTTCATGATAATAAATGTCCCAATGCAACAGTTTAGGTCTGTGTTTTTATACAACAATGGTGCTGTGAGAAACAGAGGAATAAGGTACATCAGGCTCAGAATACACACAGTACTTGTTAAAATGACAAATTCATAGCTGCCTCGGTTTTTTTCATGTGATTTGTTGAAAATAAGAAAATATTTATTGTAGGACTTATAACTGCACGAGTGAGCAGCATTTTAATGTTTTACCTACTCATATGCTGTGAGTAGTTTAATGTAGGCCATAAAATTGATCATATTCAATATGCTATACTTAACACATTAAATTATACTTCATTTTATGCATATGTAATTAGGGGTCTGATAATTGAAAGCAAAGCTTTTTTTCACAGAAAAAACCCCCCACCTCTGTTCTGATTGACCTGCGCCAACTATGCCCAAAACAGTGATTGTCGGCACCACCCTCATCTTTGCCGGCTCCGGATGTTGACTCGATAAACTTAAAATATATATAAAAATATATTAGTTTTCTTTAGAAATGTCAGCTTCTGAAATCAAGCCATACATGTTCGAGGGAGAATACGATGGAGGAAGACGAACAACTTCATGAAAACACAATATTTATCCTTCTAATTTGTTAGGATGTGAAAAGACTTGAAAAGAAGAGATTTGTATGTGTAAGATATAACACAAAGGTACTGTCTTTTTATGTTATAATAAATTAGTATTGTATTTTTATGGTAAGGTAACACTCTCAGCATTATGCAGCAACTCACTGCCGAAGCAGAGATCTAAAAGAATCTGGACATTGTCAGGCTCTATGATGTAGCCAAAGTACAACCACAAACCTACCGTTTAACTTCCTATTATGTCAAACTGTGTGTGAAAACTGTCGTGGCTGCTGTTCAGTTATTGCAGTTCATTTGCCTGTGGTTTCCTCCGGTTGAGAATGGTCACCACTGGCTCACCACAGCACTCACTCTGCTTTGCACTCTCTCTGCCTCCCTTTCACTCATGTCTCCACCAGAGCCATAGACAAAAACATTTTTAGAAAAAATCCTTTTTGCTGAAGTCTAGAGCTTGTTCTCTGCAGCAGCCCCCGAGTCACTCAATGAGCCACCTGTTTAGCTTCCCCCGTTGTTTAGTTAGAGCTCATTTGGAGCTGAACTGCACTTTGCCACCTTGCAGCAATGACAGAGCACAGTTTTCTCACAACACTGAACTGAATCTCTGTCAAAGCAGTATTCAAAACAAAAAAAAAAGAACAAAAGCAATGATAGATTTATTATTTACTTATCTACAGTGACATTAGCCCCGGAGAGGGATGACCTGTACAAATCCCACTCTTTCTTCTGAGTTATACTGTAGATCAGTCAACCCAGAATGCACAGAGGTCACATCTATACTGCTGGAGTCTTCTCATCTTAGCCTTATCTCTACGTGTGTGTGTTAAAGATGAGGAACAGATGAATTAGTGAGTGGACCTTATAAGTCCAGATCTTCTTCACCCTACATTTTTCCCAAAGGTCAAGAATGAACATCCATATATAGTCCATAAATCTGTTCAGCTAAAATCCATGCACCCATCATCCTAACCACTTGTCCTCTTAAAGGTCATGAGAGTGAGAGGCGGGGTAGACCCCGGACAGGTCGCCAGTTTATCACAGGGCTGACATATAGAGACAAACAACCATTCACACAGTTAAAATGAGTCATATAATCATCAAATTCATACTTTTTGTTCTGTTTAAAAAAAGTAATCCAGTAATCTGATTATTGTCTGTGCTATGTTAGTGTCAACAGAAACAGCTAGTTGCATATTCAGCATGGATTTTCATCATGTAGCTTTGCCAGAATGGGAACTACCTGAAAAAATAATGGGACTCAGGTGTAGTTTACAGCAAAGTCATTGCTTGTATATAGAAAGTTACACTTGGTTGCATTGTCTTAAGTATGATGGGATCTGTACTGCCAGAAACAGGAGTAACAAAATCCAAGAAAATTAATTGGAGTTCAGGAATATCCCATTAACTTAATCACTTTGCTCTTTCCATTCATAAACGGAAATTTGCTGTGGTGGTTTGCAGAGAACAACAACAAACTATTTCAAATTTCTGTGATATACCATGTATTGTGCCAGTGACTGTATCATTAAAAACGCAAAACCAAACGCAGCTTTAATAATAAGTTGACAACCGCATGTTAAAAATGTAAACTAAACTTTACCAAAATTAAAATTACTAAACTAAACTAAAATTTACCAAATCCTGTGACACATTTTACTGCGATTTTTCTGCCTCAGCTTATTCTCACAGCATCCGTCACTGATTTATACATTACCCAAAGTACCGAAACGGCACACAAAGCACCATTAACTCCTTACAATAGTCTTTCTTTCTTTGCCACGCTGTCTGAGTCACTCAGAGGCTCTTGCCATTTCTTCCTCGCTCTCTGCCTATAATGTTATCACTCACTATCCGCTAACTGATGGTTTATCAGCGTCTCACAAGCCATGCCAAGGCAGCGGGCTGTTCACGGGCACTGTAAAGTCTGATTGTTTGCTGGGTGTGTGGGAAGGAGAAGAAGCAGTCAGCAGTAGCAAAAAGTTAAGAAATGCATTACCTTGCAGCACATTATGGCCAAAGAGAGTCATGATAATAACTTAAACTTTTCCAGTTTAACAGCAGTTTACTCTCATATGTAACACCTGTGAAGCGGTGGTGTGTGTGTGTTTGCACATAATCTGTGCAATTGCCTCCTATATCCTCAGCTTAATTCTGTCCTCATTCACTGTGCAGCACAGATAGTGTAGCTTACCCTGCAGCCAAAGTAAACCCACAATGTAGCACCTGTTCAGTGCAGGTATAAATAATAAGACTTCCATTAAGAGGATGCAGCACATTACAGAAAGGGTTTTATGACACAGCTGAAATCTGATAGGACTTCAAATTGAATGCCAACATGTAACCTAATATGAATATTATTGTTTAAATAATATCTTTGTTTATCTTTTTTCCCTCTCTTCCTGTCATTTCTCCCTTTCCTATCATCTTTATCTTGCTGTCTTATCCTCCCTGTCCATCTCTCTATAAAGCAACAGTATAGCAGCATCTGCAGTGTGCGCCTTCAACCTGAGTGCCATCACCCAGGCCTTCAACGGACCCTTTCGCTCCCAGGAAAACCCTCGCTCCACCTGGCTTCCCACTCCCAACCCCATCCACAACTTCCAGGTTAGTTTAACCACTAAATCCAGACTAGTCACTCACAAAATGGTGAACTGAGGCAAAAAAAATAAAAAAGAATTAATGCCAATTTTGCGGCTATCATAGTTTTCAATCTAAAAATAATTAAATTGAGAAATTTTCAGAAATGATTTTTGTGAAGCATCTGCAAACTCAAAGAATCTTTTCTCTTTATTCCACAAGGAAAAAAAGAATTAAGAATATAGTCTAACCAGATACAGTTAGTAGTCAGTAAGTAGACCAACTGATGTTTGTGATTTTACTTTCTGTCTTTCTTGCCAGTTTAATTTCTTCTGCTCTTGTGATATTTCTACACCCTCTTCTGACATCTTCAGACACCCTTCTCTAATCCTTTTTCTTTTTTCTCATCAGTGTGGTACTATAAATGATCAGGGCCCCAATGAGGGTTTGACAGAGCGCAGCCTGCAAGACGCACAGCGGCTTTACCTGATGAATGACGTGGTCCAGCCGGAGTCTGTCGATCCACTGGTCATGCAGGATGACGTTCGTTTCTCCAACCTGGTCGTTGACATTGTTCAGGGCATGGACACGCTCTACCACGTTATGTACATCAGCACAGGTTGGTAGAGGAGTAAAACAGAACAAAAGTATGATCTTAAAACATTGTAAATTTGCATATATACACCGTACAAGACCTTTCTGATATTTCTCATACTTTTTTTCCAATCAGAATATGGCACCATTTTAAAGGCACTGGCTACACCCAACAAGAACCTACAAGGCTGTTACCTGGAGGAGATGGAGCTTCTCCCACCAGGAGTGCGCGAACCAATACTGAGCCTGCAGATCCTGCACAGTGACAGGTCACTCTTTGTTGGGCTCAACAACAGAGTCCTGAAGATCCCACTGGAGAGGTGCTCTACCTACAAAACTGAGATGTAAGTACAGCATAAAATCTCAATGTCAAATGGAAAATTTCATCCATGATAACCATACTACACATTACACTGCGAAAGGAACCCAAACAAAGCCATGTATTAAAGTGAGTAAAAACATGTCTTTTCTTCACTAGATTTGATCTGACATATAATCGTAATCCATGCAAATAAAGTAAATGTCAAGAGCAATTGATCATATTCACAACAATAACTATGGTCAGTCCAATGAAGATGCAGTTCTTGTAGCACTGAAAAAAGGCCCCAGTCATTAAAAAAGGCTTCATAGTCCTATTAATGGTCAAAAGTTCTGCAGGGAACCTTTAAATCAAATATGGCACAAGATTTCTTCCTTGCTGCACCACTGGAGTGCTGCTTAGCTTGTGTCTGTATTACATCAGTCTACATTGCTGCATGAGTACAGCTTGCAGTCATCAGTGGCCTAACTTAACACATAGCTGCATTTTCGATGCATGGCATCATGGTCCTGGATCAAGGCCACTGAAAAATCTGTTCTGATGTGAGACTTACAACTACAATCACAAAGCGATGAGCCAGTTTTCACTTTCTGACAGCAGTTGTGCAGTAAACACAAAATATATAATTGTTCATTTAATGTGTTCTGGCAGTGGATTCATTCTAACCTAGATGGTCCTCTATTGAAGGTAATTATCTGTCCTCAACTAGGATTAATGTCTGAAAGACCTCGCCCATAATCATTAAAGACCTTATGGAACCAGACAAATGACTGGGGCGGTATCTGCTCACTAAAGAAAATTAATTTGTTTTGCTGTTTTAGTAATGAAGTTTTGTATAATACAGAGAAAACACTGTTCTAGCCTTTGTTTGTGTCTAAGGATGAACAATAAATGTTGTGTGTGATGCTGCATCATATACCTCCAGAGAAATTTCTCTGAAGCCACATTTGTGTGAGTGTGGGTTTGTGTGAGAGAGAGAAAAAGTTATGAAGACACAGAAAGAGAAAGAGAGGCCTTTTGGTCTGTCATATGCAGCTTCAGGGTTATTCATATTGTTTCTGTCTCAAGGGTGAGCGAGGGGAGAAAGGCTCACTGGCTGTATGTTGAACCTTCTGTATCTCATCAGTGCTCTCAATCAGGATCCTCAGTCGGCTAACTCAGTCCTTCAAAGTCAACTTCATTTTAGCATACAAATGGCTTGATGCTTTTTTTTTTTTGCTGTGTGTGTGTGTGTGTGCGCGCGCGTGTGTGTGCGTGTGTGTGTGTGTGCGCGAGCGCGTCTACATATGGAGGGCAGTCTACTCAGTGTGATTGGTGTGTGGGTTGGTACTTGGATGAGTTTTCATGTGCATGCTGCCTGATGAGTCAGCTCGCTATTTCTACTAAATCCAAACTCCCAGACACTTGGGAGCAGAGACGCGTGCACACACACACACGCAGTAGGGAAACCATTGCCTTTAATAAGAAGTGGGTGAGATATGCGAGATGAGAGACAGAGAAAGGAACGGGAAGACAGAAAGGCAGAGCAAGCAGCCAGAGTCCTATATAAGACATAGTGAGGTGAACCGATAAGACCAGTGTGCTGGGATGAGGTAGGATGGATCGTCCTTAAACCAGTTTGTTATATTCTGCTCACTTCTATGCCTCACTCACTCTTGCATCCCTTCAAACACACTGCAGCCAACGGCAAAATGAGCTGCAGAATACAACAGATGTCAACCTGTCTTATCAGTGTGACACCTGAGGTTGTCTGGATTCAAGCAAATAGAAAATGGCACAAGGGTAGTGTTGGCATCATCGTCAGCACATTACATAAAAAAGGAGGCTGGATAGTGAATTAATGCATATGAATATGACTTCAGCTAAAGTTTTCGGTAGCACTGCAGTTTACAGCTCGGTAATAACATGGTAATAGTGGTGTAATTTCTTGGAAATAAGGAAATAGTGGGG